>VDFB02018296.1:40798284-41060014 GCA_007258455.2 Sequoia sempervirens
AAAAATTTAGGGGGAGCACGGCCAAAATTCTGCTTTTTAGGAAGTTCCCACTTAGAAAATTAATAAAAAATCAAATATTCATTAAAAAATTATCATAAAATATCTAGTCCTTACTACATACTATTATCTAACTTCTAACTGGAGCGATTTTAAAAATACTACAAAAAGTCCACCGTGCTTGGGTCACACAAGAGTTGCTATGTTATGTTTTTCTAACAGAAACAACAACAATTTGTGTGTGTCCCTCTTTTGAACCCCTTAATCTCAACCATTTTCAAAATAAATTAGTAGTTTAGAAATTAGACTTGGAGCATTGCGGTCCTTGTTTTTGTTCCATCAAGAAATTTTGAGTGTAGCTATCCTCAATTTCACATCCAAGGTCAGTATTTCCTGATTTCAGAAAAAAAGTGGCCACTTAAGCCCCTTTTTTGGGAACCATCTTGGTGCACTTACCCCATTTACAAACCTCTATCTTTGCTAAATATCTAAAAAGCATTAATGTGGTAGTTGGGAATTGATGAGAAAATATTTTTGTGATCTAGCTAAAGATCTACTATCAGATCATGTGCTATCAAAAGCTAACACTTAGTAGTGATTGCTTTTGTGTTGTGGTGACATTTTCTTCTTTTTGCAGCTATAAAAGAGAGGCATTGATAGATGAAAGGGTTGGATTCGAAGTTTCATTTTCCTTTGCTAAGGAAAAGTTTCTTTAGTTTTCTTAGGATATAGAACTATTTTTCAAGAGTAAAGTTGTAGAACTATTTTTCTCTAGCATGTTATATCTTTTAAGGCTTAAACTATCATTGGATTGGCACTTGACCTATATTTTAAAGTTCATTTGATATTTAAAGCACAAACTATTGAGAAGAAATTGATACTATGCATGTATGGACTTTATCATGCTTTATTTCTTTATGTTTTCGTTCTGAATGAAACACTATGTCTTGCAAGGTAAATTTGAATAGTTTAAGTAGCTAATTTCCGTTTTGTATGCTCATATAGTAGAATAATAACTCGGGGTAAGTGCACCAAGATGTCTCCCAAAAAGGGGGCTTAAGTGGCCACTTTTTTTCTAAAATCAGGAAATGCTGACCTTGGACATGAAATTAAGGATAGTTACACTCAAAATTTTGAGATGGAACAAAAACAAGGATCGAAGTGCTCTGAGTCTACTTTCTAAACTACTAATTTATTTTGAAAATGGTTGAGATTAAGAGGTTCAAAAGAGGGATGTACAGAAATTGGTGTTGTTTTTGTCAGAAAAACATAACATAGCAACTCTTGTACGACTTGAGCACGATGAACTTTTTTGTAGTATTTTTAAAATCGCTATGGTCAAAAGTTAACTAATAGCATCTAGTTGGTGCACAATTTTTTTGGTAATTTTTTAATGAATATTTGATTTTTACTAATTTTCTAAGTGGGAACTTCCTAAAAAGCAGAATTTTGGCTGTGCTCCCCTTACAAATTTTTGAAAATAATTGATTTTTTTTTATATTTTTAAAAAAATTTGTAGAATGGAGTCTAGTTTCTAAAATTGTATTTTTTTTGAAATTTTGATGAACGGTTAATTTATAACAAAAAAAACACTAAACATTTCTTTTTGGAAAAAAATAGACATACAAACAAAAGAAATTATGGATGAAAGGCTTAACATTGTCAAAAAGTGAAAAAAATTAAATTCTTGGATAGCTAAGAGAGAACCTAACATTACCCATGTTTTTAATTTTGTCAATATTGAACTAGATGCAATCTTGATAGTGAGCATGGACTCGATTATGTGAAAAATTGTAGAATTTGCAAAAACACATCTCTAGCCTTGTTGGGAATGCCTTCCAAGCCTTTGGGCTAGTATTCCAAGGAAAATAATTTCACTTTTCTCTTTGTTTTTAACACGAAATAACACATTCGCATTATAACACACTCATGTTATAATGCAAGCGCATTTTTAAAAAAAATTCATAAGTGGCCAGAAAATTGGTACCTAACTTCATGCACCTAACCCTCATGAAAACTGGATTATGTCATTGGACTTCTCTATTTTTCTGAAAGGTTGTTGTTTTATTATATTATGTTGTATTAAGATGGAGAGTTCATGTGTTTTCTGAATTTTTTTCTGTTACCCTTAGAAATCTTTATGTTTGATCAAACCTTAATGAACACTTTCTATGGAAAGATTTGAAAGTTTGCAGTGTGCTTGTTGTTAGCCTTTGTTGTTCTTTCTGTTTCCAACAATTAAGGGTTGCGGCATTTTGTGTCTAATTATATCAATCATAGGAATGATAGGGTTTGAAATGTTGTAAAATTGTTGGTGCATCGCTATTTTTTATGTTTTAGATTTACATTTCCTTCTACCCTTTTCTCTAAACCCCAAAGAAGATCTGACTTTCTATAAAAATCCTAGAGGCATTTAGTGAAGAGAAAATTGGTCCCCCACTCACTGAATATCCCATAAGATTGTCAGAGAGGTGCAAGCTTTGATGATCAACACTACCATTGGAAGAACTCTAGGGTACCTAAGGATAAATGTCATACTGACACTCCCTTCCAAGGGAATATCCCTAGAAACTAAAAAAGACTCAAACTTTTTTGGTGAGATGGAAGGTAAATAATTGTATTAAGCCTCCCTATTCATCTTTCTCTTTACATCACTAATTTGAGAAAGTGTGTGATGGAAGGTTTTAGTGTTGCTTAACCAGATGGCATTGGCATAGTTGGTACCCTTAATTGTTTGAATGATGGCCTCTCTTTCCTTCTTTTCCTTCAAATAGCGCTCTTTTTCAATTACCGGATTTCTTGCAGTTAACCTAAGATGCACCATCCTAGTACAATAATTTAAAATCATTAGATAATGGTGGATGGAAAGTATTATGAACTTATAGGTTCTAGAGATAAACCTAGCTCTAATAGCACATGTAACATTTCAACCATTCACTGAAGTAATTTTTCCTAAGTTTTCACTTTGTAAGTAAATAAACTATGTAACTTAACCATTGCTATAAAAAAACATTATATATTTTATAGAGAACAAATGAACATAGATGCCATAACAATAATTAACATTGATTCTATTCCTATATAATAATTTTAAAAAAATTACAATATTTCAAAGAATGTGTACAAAGTACATACATAGCTCAGCTGAGCTTCAAAGCAATAGATATAGATAGTCTAGGAACCTCCTTCCAAATCTTGTTCTTCTGTCACCAGCTAAGGAGGAGAAACATCACTCAAGTGCTTTTCCACCAACCATAGAATCATATGCGGTCTACCACACATCTATCATTCGATAGATGTCCCTACCATTCAACGAAGATATTGGTAGAGTAACCACATAACAACAAAAATCTAAGCTTAGTGTTGTGTCTTACATGACCAGAACTTGTAAACCCACAATCTATGACTAGCATGCATATAAATGGATCACGGTGAATTGATAGTGGAGCCAAAGGCAATCACACTACTTTGGCCAAAGTGTTCTCACCTAGTACTTTGAGTGATAATCATTCCACTCACATACACTACTCAGGCTCAATTTGACTTAAGGTCATTATATTCTATGCATAGTTTTTTCCTTCAATGGGTAGTATTTAACCCTAGAGGCAACCTATTCCCTTTTCCCATAACTTAATGATATATCTACTTATAAAGCATAAATACAAGTTAGCCTCCCTCCAAAGGATAATCAAACCCTAGGTGTGGCTTTATAAGCTATCCAATTTAATCAAATAACTTAGCTATGAATAACCCATAAGCTATCCTTGCTTAATCATATCTAGTATACTTATATCTATGACAAATAATTCCTCCTATTATGAAGTACATACAAGCATTGTCACAGACAAACATAAAACAACTTCATTTTTTTTTCCAAAGAAAATGCTATGTTTTCCTAATACAAGTATTCTCAAGCAATCCAAACAAAGCAAACAAAACTCAATCTTTCATAAATAAAGATGAATAAGAGAAGACTAGATCCTCATGCCTATATACACTTAATCCAATTGACTAACTTGACACACAACCTTCCAAGAGCAGCTTGCTAGCTTCACTTAATCCTTCTAAAGTAATACCTCACTATGATTTCTCTCTCAGGAATAATTTGCACTCACAAAGTAATTCACAACTCTCACACTATAACTCTCAATCTCAGAATGAATAGCTCTTAGAATAATTGCAACAAAATAAGTTTACAAAAGAATGTAGAATAATGCATTTTGTATAAGGGAGCTATCCCATCTATTTATACAAAAACTCGAGACATTGCACCCTACAGAAAATGCATGCCAGTCAACAACTCTCTCCATGCAAGTCGACTCACTACAAACAACTAAAAGGTGGCAATAAACTAAGTATAAACTCATCATAAAATTCTATAAATCAACCCTTCTATTTGATAGTAGAAAAAGACTAATTTAAATCTGCACATGTTCAAATGATGACATTTGAATTGCAACTAGGATAGAATTCTACATATTTAAGAGCTTCTATGTGTTGGCACCAAGTACTTAGCCAACTCCTTATCCTTTGGCATAATTATTCCTATTGAAACAATCCTCTATTTACAAGCAACAACTATTTCATGTTGACTTGGTCATAGGTTAGTTGTGCAACATAGTAGAGATGAGTCACTCCTTAATAATAGTGTATTATTGGTGCTTTGACCATTTCATATCTTGTTGTGCACTTTTCCTATTATCATGCACTTTATACTTTATATTGTAACTTATATAAACATTTCATCGCTTTGTATAAAAACGTCCAAGTTGGAGTAATTCACTATTAATAATTAATAGATGTATTTCCAATAGTATTGTCTATGTTTATCTTCCATATCAAACTTTATTAATGTGAAATACTTTGCATATATGATATACAAATCGGCCTATGTTTCATAAATATAAATATATATTTATATTTACACACACACACACACACATATGTAAGATAGTGTAAATTCTATTTAATTGACATATATATATATGTGTCAATTAAATAACATTTATGATATATGTGTGTGTGTGTGTATGTATATATTAATATATATATATATACTATATCAATCAAGTACATATACATTTGATATATAAATGAATACGAACAAGTTAACATTCACATAATAATAATAATAATCATATCGACTATATCTATATATATATTCCTCTATGTACATGTATACGTACGTAGGCATATGTTGATGTATATGTATAGAAATTTCCATTTTCCAAACATATGTATGTATCGACACATGTATACATATGGATATATGTATATATCTTATCTTTTATACACACACACACATTTGATTGCACAATCAAGCACATACATAATTACTATCGTGTTGATAGGGAATATGTGTGTGGTGTATTAATAGTATATACACATCCAGGTCGTATTGTCCATTCGATAGCTCCATGCTTATAAACAACCCGTTCATAAGTGTGCATAGGTATGTCTACCTATGTACTCTCATGTGCGTATTCCTTCATGTGTATGGTCTATTGTCAACATGCATATGTATACATATACATGCATTTCGTGTGTGTTGTCCGCATCAATACAAGCATAATAATATAAGGAAGAAATGGTAAGCTCTAAAAATATAAACATCATCCAAGCATGCATTCAACAGTAATAAAGACCCTTACTAATGCAAACACATCTTATTAAGGATAGTTTACCCATTCCCAAAATATTAACTTGACTCAACCATTCTACTATGAGTGTCTGTAAGCTTAGTTAGGTTACATTACTAGTTCCCCGACCAAGTTCTTCTCCTGAGTGATACTTCCCCTCCACTTGGAGGATTGAACATATACCTGCATCCAACTAGCACATTCCTATAGTAGTCAGTTGTTAAAAAAAGTATGCATTCACAATATTTCTCCATAGTTAGTATATTTAATTTAATAGCCATCTATTTCTCACATATGCATTCCATCATATAACATTTAAATGAAACAACATTCATTCACAATACAGTGATAACAAAGTGCAACCACACATATATTCTCAATTAGAATTCAAAGAACATTCACACATTCAATATTTACCCTATATAGTAATAATAACTAGGTAATAAACATAATGATCTGATTTAGAATGCTCAAATCCCAAACTCAACACATATGTATCAAATTTTTGGTACCACATCAAGGTAATGAGCGTTAAACTAATTAAAATTTAAATGTGAGGCCCTCTTTCGGATAAGGGTATAAATAATTCATGTCTATCAAGCATGGGCCAAATGATCTTTAACTTTATACTCTAAAATTCAAAACAAACACCCAAAATTTTAACTCACTCGATGAATTCACATCAGATGGTTTGGTTCTACTTGATGTAATGACTTCAACACACTTGAATTTAAATTTACAAGAAAAAATAAATAAATTTTACACCTCTTTTTAAAATTATGGTAAAGCGTAAATAAAATAAAATAAAATAAAACCAACCAATACATAAAGATATGTTAGGAAAGTCGTTATACTACCAAGATACATGCTCCACATAAATAATAATGTCCTTCGGACAATAATAGTACCGAAAAGACTTTGGGTGACATTTCACGAATAGCTTTGGGAGAAAAATACGCTCCACATAAATAATAATGTCCTCCGGACAATAACAGTACGAAAAAGACTTTGGGTTACATTTCACGAATAGCTTTGGGAGAGAAAAATTCGCCCCACATAAATAATAATGTCCTTCGGACCAGGCCTGGAATTTGACGGTCACCCCTACCTGTCATATGAAAGTTTTATGACAGTTTGGTCATTTAAATGCCTGTCAAAAAATTGTTTAATTTATGAATTTTTATATAAAATCTTAAATATAAATGCAATATCTTGAAAAATTAGAAAACAATGATAACTAACAAAAGTTTCTAAATTGATATTTTAAAAAAATCTTGTTAAATCTATTCTAAAAGTTAAAAATAATTATATTCTATTTTGAAAAGTGCCTAAATTAATATATATTTTTATAATAATATTATAAATTACATATATTAATATAAAAAAATGATAACTATTATAAAAATGTTAAAAGTTTCTAAATTCATATTAGAAAATATTCAAAAAAGTTATATTTTATTCTAAATTAATTTATCTTTTTATAATAAAAATTATCAAATGATATATATTATAAATTATAATACCATATTATATTTTGCTTATAATATTTTTTAACAGTTTAATAAAAATATAGCAAGTCAAAATATACGATTATCGCTGTACTATACGATCTAAAATTGAAAAAACGGTCAAATAGACCTGCTTCGGACAATAACAGTGCGGAAAAGACTTTGGTGACATTTCACGAATAGCTTTGGGAGAAAAATTCGCACGATAAAGGCGGGATAAAGACAGATGATGTGTCTTTTATTCTGATGGGGTTGGGGTAGAGAACACGGCCCACTGAACGCCTGGTTTGATTGGTTAGTGTGAGCACCTGCTCAGAGCGTATTGAAGAATCCTTTAGCAGTATTATACTTGATTCGTTGAAATCACCATAGATGAAAGTCTTGGCATAGGCAAAGTGTGAGATAAACAATAGCCATTGCAGCACCATGATAAACAATAGCTGGCGAAAGGTGGCCATTAGTTCTTCTAAGGAAACCAGTGACCTGAAATTCTTGATATAATTCTCTCACCCTCAACTATTTGCATATAACTTGTAAGGGACGCTGTAGGTCTCAAAATGAAATTTTATAGGTTATCAGCCTTCTCAAGGTATTTCTGTGATTAACATGAAATAAATAAAAAGTGAAAATCTTTACCGTAGACGAAACTAACGGGAAATGTCCAAGAACCAATTTCTTTCCATGCAAACACTTGTCTGTATACGGAGAAAGTGCAGAAAACTAGTTTCCAACGCGTTTGCTTTTTGTTTGACCAGACGTGTTGCAAAGAGGATTCCTGGAAAGTCCAAAATGACAGGCGTGGTTATGCTCCAGCTGGGCGGAATATAATTGCAATAGAATATTTTAAATTGTTGGAAATTGAGCCATATTTAAATTATCCATAGATAAGCTATTTAGTAGTTCGGTGCTTTAGTGATAAAGCACTCAGCATAATTTGATAGTCTTTAGGTTTAAGAAAAAGTTCGATACAAAGTAATCTTTTTCTTTCTATTTTTTATTATATTATAATGAAATATTATAATATATTCTTATAGATTAAAGAAATGTAATGACTTTCATAGGAATGGCACTATCTTTTGTATTTAATAACTTATTATGTATATGAGTACCTTTTTTCTATTATAGAATTATTTTTCAAAAATCCATATAATATTACAATTTTTTCATTGTTTTAAAATATATATAATCTTGACATAAACAAGTATCCAATCATGATTCAGATGTTTTTGGATGGTTCAAATTTAGTGATTTAGGACTCATACGCCACCTTGGGTGTATAGGCCCCACCTAAGTTTCAGGGCCCCGATCTAGATTTCACGTGAAACTAGATATTTCTTGAAAAATGTGTCCCATAGCCTAGCTTAAT
This sequence comes from Sequoia sempervirens, assembly GCA_007258455.2. Taxonomy (NCBI): domain Eukaryota; kingdom Viridiplantae; phylum Streptophyta; class Pinopsida; order Cupressales; family Cupressaceae; genus Sequoia; species Sequoia sempervirens. The sequence goes on from VDFB02018296.1 coordinate 40,806,795, forward strand.
GGGACTCATATGCCAAGTGCTTCTGGTATATAAGTCATATGTGACTTAAAATTAAATTAAATTCAAATTCTCAGTGGAATTTTATTTTCTTAGATCTGATGTTGGCTTGTAGTGTTCTAATTTCGAGAAATTTGGCATGAACAAGTATAAATACAAGGTTATTTCACATATTTTCTCTTAGCAACTTGAGTATTCATGCATTATAGCAAATTTGAGTTCACAACAACATTCAAGAGTTTACAAGAGCATTCAAGAGTCTTCAAGAGTTGATTATCAAGTGTTTTGAAGCATTATTCAAGTATCAAGCATCATATCAAAGTCATCATGCATCATGTTCATTTTTGAGCTAACATTTGTGATGTAGGGTTTCATGGTTCAAGCAAGTACTCAATTCAAGATCCATATCATTGAAGCAGGAGTCAAGATCCACATCCATTGGAGCCATCTCACACACGTTTGCAACACTTTATTCCTATGGTGTGGTGAGTTGCAACATATCATTTTTTGCATTCATTATTCCTCCTTTCTATTTGATTTCATTACAAGGTTTGATTACCAAAATAGGGTTTGACCAAGGAAAACCCCTTTCCACTAACAAATTAACATTTTCCCCTCTCTTTAGTGTGTGATTTGCAAATCTAGGTTGAAGACCCTATAAGGAGAAAGATTGGAAAAAAAAAAATCAAGCGTGCAAAGTCATCAAAGTTGTCACCTTAAACTACAAGACCATTGAAAGACATCTACAAAGCAAACTTTAGCAATTCAGATTTGGAAATCAGGTTGAGAAGATAGAGCAGAGCTTGAAGAGTAGATTCAGACTTTGACTTCCCGAAAAGGCCAAGCAGGACTGATACACCACTTTTGGCATATGAGTCCCAGTACAATCAATTTCGTAGTTTCCAAGTGTTTCAGACTTGTCTCTACCAGATTTATGTTCCTGCCCAAAAACCCTAATCTAGGACTAAGTCGCCCAGCCTAGCGTATGAGTCCTAGTGTGCATTAAATTCAATATTTTTAGCATTTCAATCTCCATTCAAGCTGCTACAAGTTACTAGGTTCCCCTCTGTACTTTTCTAGATTTTCATTCTATTTTGCATTCATTTCTAGGTCATTTATTGTAGCCTTGCATATGATTAAGTTTCATAATTAGATCTTGCATGTTACTTGTCTTTCTAAGCCCTAGCTTAGTGGCGAACCCTTCTTTAGTAATTAATCATACTGTAGGACAACCTTTAGCAAATATTTTTCCTTCATTCCATCCTTAGATTGAGATCTCTAAGGTTTCCTTGAGTGAAACAAGATAGTGAATATAGGAGGAACCCTATCTCCTCAAACATAGAAAGCCCCCTCCTATTTCCATTGTTTCACTACCTTTATAGTTTGGAGGTGTGATCTTTCTCATCTCAGGAGATAGCTCACTTGTCAGTCGTTTTCTTTCGGTTCCCTCTGACCTAGATTGTGACCCATCATCCTCATGCTCACTAGATTGGGTATGATAATGGGAATTTCCCCTTCTTCTTCATTATTGGGAACTTCTTTTTCATTATTTGGAACTTCGTGTTCCTCCCTTTCTTTTCCTCTTACCTCCTACTCGAGGTTTCATATTCTTGCTCTTGTTTCATCCATCCTAGCCAAAATGTGATCGAACTTCGCTTCAACATTCTTAGCACCTTGACCCACTTCTTAACTTCCCCCAAAGTTACTTCTTGTTCTAAGCATTTTCCCAAGAACAATTATACCTAGAGGTTTCATTTTAATTAGATCTAAGAATGTTTACTTAATGTTTTAAAGAAAAATATTTCATAAGAACAAACATTCACACAAGAAATTGCGTGAAAGAACTCATACACAAGTTTTTCCAAAACATGTTTTTCATTATAAGAAAAAGATAATTGAGAATTTTTCCCTATTTTAGTGGAACAACTACTATTTAGGTACCGAAAATAAGTTATGGAAAAAAGGAGGGGCTGGAAATAAGAAACAGTTGCATAATGACAAAAATTACATGCGACTTTACAAATTTCGTTCTCTTTTTTAACATTTGCCTCCATTTTTTTTTGCACAAATTGTTATTAATAAAATTTAATATGAAGCCAATAGCTCCATAAATAACTCATTAAAAAATTGAATAAACTAAACAGCCCATGAAACCCTATTTTAGAAGGCACTAAAAACTTTGAAGCAAAAGAAAATGGATAGTGATAAAGAAAAGCTGATTTGGTCAAATATTAGTGTGCTAAATATATATGTAAATGTAGAAGCATAGATGAGAAGCATTAACTATTTGACAAAATCCCCCAAATAAATGTCGTCTTATGTACGAAAATGTTGAAGCATAGACAAAGCACGGAAGGATTTATTATATATTTCGTCTTTATAATGTGTGAATGTGCTGTTTGACTGACTGCTCTTTATGTGTTTTTCTACATACATTTGAACTTTTCTATCCGCAGTTCTAATTCGGCGCGATCCTTGAAAATTAGTATCTAACGCGTAGAAGACGAGTAGCGTTAAACGAGCAGACTAAATTCATCCAGCAATAATTCAGTTTTGTCCTTCAGCACTACCTTTGTCTTGTCCATTGCGGTTCCAGCTAAGGGCCTGGACGGGAACGGGATGGCCTTCATCACAGCTCCCAATAAATCCGTAATGGGTGCCACAAATTCCCAGTACCTTGGGCTGGCCTCGCCTACAACAAATGGTCTCGAATCCAACAACTTTTTAGCAGTCGAATTTGATACAGTTTATGACCCTGATATGGTAGATATAGACGACAACCATGTTGGAGTTAACAAGAATGGTGTTATATCTTTCGAATCTCAGCCGGCGGCCTCTTGGATTGACAAGGATCATTTTCACAATTTGACTCTTAAAAGTGGACAGAATATACAAGCCTGGATTGATTATGATCATGTTGATGACCGGCTCAATGTGAGTGTCGCAGTAGTCGGGATGGAGAAGCCTGTGCGGCCGTTGATATCCGTTACGAAATTTAATATTTCGGGAGTTTTGAAGGAAGAGGTGTATGTGGGGTTTACTGCATCGACAGGAACTTACGCAATTGAAGATCATTACATTCTGGGCTGGAGCTTCAGTACGTAAGGTAACGTAAATATAAGATTGAAATATAATTAACAAAGGGCATTGGGGATACAAGTAAAACCAAAAAGTTCAGATTTTAAAATTAGCTTTATGTTTTTATTATAAGATTAATTTTAAGGTTTGATCAGACAGTTCTTGAAGGGCATTTTTAATTTAGTATAATCATGGATTTTTAAGTTCCGTCTTCAAGATATGTAGTTGTTTTTTCTTCTGTGTTGATCTATTCATCTGGGTCCGGACTTTTAATAGGTAAAGCGCCGCCACTAGATCTCTCCGGCCTCCCTTCATTCATCAGAAAAACACAGATAACTAAAACCAGAGGCTTCATGGCCTGTGTGACTGTAGCATCTCTGGTTGTGTTCCTTGTAGCCGTTTTCGTTGCATTACTTAAAGTGAAAGAAATAAAATAGAGGGAGCTGATTGAAGAATGGGAGCTAGAGTTTTGGCCTCACAGAATTCCCTACAAAGAGCTCAAAGCTGCCACACAAGGCTTCAGCAATGACCAGCTGGTGGGCTGCGGGGGTTTCGGACGGGTTTACAAGGGCGCTCTTTCCAGAAGCGGCGTTGAAGTTGCAGTGAAATGCATCACAAAGGACTCCACTGAAGGAATGAAGGAATTTATTGCAGAAATCTCCAGCGTGGGTCGTCTCCAGCACAGGAACCTTGTTCAGTTGCGGGGCTGGTGTAGGAAAAGCAAACAGCTGGTTATTGTTTATGACTACATGCCCAACGGAAGCCTGGATAAATTGATATTCCCAAACCCAAAGGCAAGAACAGAAGTACTGCCTTGGGCCCAAAGATACGCAATTTTGAAGGGCATAGCTGCAGGGTTGTTATATCTTCACGAGCAGTGGGAATGCAGAGTGGTTCACAGAGACGTGAAATCCAGAAACGTGTTGCTCGATTCAGAACTTGATGCAAAACTTGGAGACTTTGGGCTTGCTCGTTTGTACGATCACGCGCAAAATCCACAGACAACGCGGGTTGTGGGGACTGTTGGGTATATCGCTCCGGAAGTCACAAATACAGGGAAAGTTACTCCAAGCTCATGATAAACTAAATAAAATAACAGAGCAATGAAGACATACATTTGCACAGAAAAAAACAGAGCAGATTTACACACTAAAAAGTGGAACAGAAGAAAATATATTCACTGCAAATTTATACAGCAGTATGATGTTATTTTCTTACATTGCAAACTGGACTGGAGAATGCTGTATTTATAGATCTTTCAGAGATTTCTAGAAGGAGGAAATACACAAAGAGCTGGAGGTCGGTGTAGGAAGTGTCTAGAAGCCAGAAGTTTCCAGCGAAATCTGCAGGAAACGAAAGAGAGTTCTATTATTAATATTTCACCTACCTCAGCTATGTAGGCAAATAAACAGTATTCCAACACCCCCTATAATGTTTATTTGGAGAGAATAGCAACTTCCTTTTGTATTTTAAATCCGCAGACTCACTAAATCACTTTCTTAATCTAAAAGGATGGGTCCTGGCCTAAAGTCTTGTTAGGTACCCATTTACAATCACTTTTTCAATGATGGCCATCAAACATTTGTTTTTGAAAAAAAACTTCCTTGTTTTCAAATTTCTTGCTTGCTCACTAATCTTTAAATCTGCAATCCAATTTCTTCCTTTTTCGGAAGTAGGCTGCTACACTTTGCTGCACAATAATTTTAGTTTCATTTTGTTCTCAATCATGAACTTTGATCTTGGTGGCTTCATGCACCTTCACCTTCAGCTGATCTTCAAATCACTTAAAATTTATATGTAGCTTTTCTTGATTTCTATTATCTTTGATATATGAACATTTACACTTGAACAACATTTTGAACATACTAGTCAACTTTTGCCAATTTGTTCCAAAATTCCAACCACAATTCATTTTCATGCACTCTTTCATATATTCATTATTCCACCTTGTATTCCAACACATTTTTTCAGAATGGTTTTTTAAAACACACACACTACAAGGGTGTAAGTCCCAACACTTGTCCTTGGTATGCCCTTTCCTATGGCAATGTGTACACTCAACACTTTTCATTTCTTGAACAAATTTTCTTGGACTTGTAATATCATTCCTTTTACCTGTGACATACTCAAGACCTTCATACTTTGGCCTCACTAATGGCTGAATAGGCTCTCTTATTCCTTGCCCATGTTTTCCTAGACCTTCACCTTTATATCCCATTCTTTTCATAATTTTTAAACCAACATTTTTTTCATGACAATTATCAAGATTTGTAGACACATGATCATCTTCATTATTACATTCTTCATCATGACCAACTTGAGCAATACCACATAAACCAATTGATTTATCAACCAAACAATTTAGATTTTTTGGACAACCTGAAACATCACAAACTAATGATTTTGACTTTAAACATTCATTTTTTTCCTTTAACTTTGATATTTCTTCTTTTTGTGAACAATTTTCTCCATCTAATCTCTTTATCTTTTCTTGTAAATCTTCATTATTTTTCTGAACCTCATCAAACAACTTTAATTTTTCTTCTAACTCTTTATTCTTCTTACTATCTTCCCACAAAATTTCTAAAACTTCATTAGCCACTTTAACTTTTCTTCTAATATTTTATTCTTCTCCTCAACTTGACATAAAGCTTTCAAGAGTTCACTATTTTTTTCCTTTACAAAGTTATTTTCACAAATTAAACTTCCATTTTCTTTTAACACTCTTTTACCTAGCTTTCCCATTACAATGAAAATTAAACTCACCTTTTCAAATTGATTTTAATTTTCCTTTCACAACTACACGTACCTTCACCCCATTAAAGACATTTTCATCCAAACTTTACAACAAACAACAATCACCTTTAACAACTTACTCTTCGCCACAATCCTCATGCTTGCAAACTGGACTTCACTTTATCCTCTGGCAATAGCAAACTAAGTAATCTTCTTTGGCTCTTTTCACTCACAACTTTACTCCTTCCTTGCTGCAGCTGTATAACCAATTTGTAGTTCACAGAATAATAAACTATTCAAACACAAGTCTTATTAGATGCAACCATTTTAATTTATCCCACAAAATTATATTTGTTTGTGTCCAATAATAGCACTAGAATATTCATAAAATAGAACATTTTCTAATAAATATGCTGCATTATGACATTAAACAGATTCAAATCATAAAACAAGAAATTACTCTGTGGCGTCCCTGAACAATTCATCATCTACTTTCTCTCTGTAGACACAGCGATCTCCCTCTCGCATCAGCTTCAGTAAATTGCTTCCTTTATTAGGCGTCTTGAGAGGACTGAGACAACTATTGTCATTAGATCTGCTCCTAAAAAATACTCCAACACACCACGCTGACCTCTTCACAGATCGCACAATGCTTACATAATCCAATGAAACTTACAAATCGCACTTTGCAGCTTCTCGTGCTCTACTTCAACATTTGCAGCTTCATCAACAGACTTCACACCTAATTCAACAAAACAACACAGTCCACAGAAAATAGTGAAAGGGACACAGATCACAGACGACCCCTTCCCGAAGTTGACATGATTATAGCAGAACTGAGCCCACCTAAACAAAAAACACAGACATTACAAACCTTACAGCCCTTACAACTCACTTAGCCTACAGATTACAAGATTTAAAACTAACAGCCTATAGCTGACAGCATACAGCAAGTAGTTAGTTCTATAGCCTATAGATCACAGCTTATATAGTTAACGTAGGCCACCCACAGCCCAAGATCTGAAGGGCTCTGATACCATGGTAAACTAAATAAAATAACAGAGCAATGAAGACATACACTTGCACAGAAAAAAACAGAGCAGATTTACACACTAAAAAGTGGAACAGAAGAAAATATATTCACTGCAAATTTATACAGCAGTATGCTGTTATTTTCTTACATTGCAAACTGGACTGGAGAATGCTGTATTTATAGATCTTTCAGAGATTTCTAGAAGAAGAAGGAAATACACAAAGAGCTGGAGGTCGGTGTAGGAAGTGTCTAGAAGCCAGAAGTTTCCAGCGAAATCTGCAGGATACGAAAGAGAGTTCTATAATTAATATTTCACGTACCTCAGCTATGTAGGCAAATAAACAGTATTCCAACAGCTCAGATGTTTTCAGTTTTGGCGTTGTTTTACTGGAAGTTGCATGTGGCAGGAGACCCGTAGATTCGTCCAAGGAGAATGAACAGATTGTTTTAGTGGATCGGGTGAAGGACTTATATCAAAACGGAGAAGTCTTGCACGCAGCCGATCCAAATCTTGATGGTGTTTATGATGGGGAAGAAATGGAAAGAGTGCTGAAATTGGGATTGCTTTGTTCTCATCCTCAACCAGAACAGAGGCTTGGCATTAGAACGGTACTGCAAATACTGGAAGGCCAAGCTCCATTTCCAGCTAATCAGATTCTTTGGATTTCTTACGATACGAGTTACAAAGATTATGGGAGTGGTATCGTTCATATTACGGATGAAGAAGTAACTGCTGATCAATTGGGTTCCGTTCCGGTGTCTGTGGAATCTGCAATGACTCCAACAAGCCATGGTTATGAGAAAGATTCTGATTATGATAGAGCCAGATGATTTATTAAGTCGCCTACAGCTCCTGCTTTAATGCTAATTTCATAGATTTCTACTTGTATGTTTGTGCTGTGGTTTGCAGCAATGCTTTGTTCTCTGGTTTCGCTGCTCTGCAGTCGTTGGATCTCTGTACTCTTCGTATCTTAAACATATATATAAATATTCTTATTCCACTGTAAAGAAAACAGTTTTAGTTCAATTTCTTGAGGTTAAGATGATGGTATGTGATAAAAAGTTATCTATTGAGATTAAAACTTCCACAAGGTTCAATCAGGTTTGATAGGTAAAGTCATTCATCAAGATTCAAACTTTCAGAAACATGTTCGGGTTAAGTTTCATGCCTAAATTTTTTGACAAAAAAGTTACTGCAAACATGACAAATCATTAAATATGTAAGGGTTGATTAAGAGTTTTATTATGGTATTGTAAATGAGTGAGATTTAATGTAATACTGTAGAAGATTATTGTACAATAATTTTTATGGTAGAATTTTTTATTTGATTTGATATATACTATTTTTACTGTACATGTTTATAAAAAAAAAAATTCTAAAAATTTACCAAGATTAACATTTCATTATATAATTGTGTTTTATATGATAAAATGCTTCTATATTTATAACTTTTAAATATATGAGGATAAAACACGTTATAGATGGTTACATAGATAACAAACCACATCACATAATGTGACACAATTCAAGATTAAGTTGTGGGATAAAATCCTATGGTCAATAACTGGAACAAAGCAACTCTATTGCATCAATTTAATATTTGCTTCATAGTTGAATATCATATGTAGATCCTCCCTTCCAAATGCTATTAGATTTTTATGACTCACTCTTGATTGAATTTTCTACTTTACCCATCATGTGTTCTTATATCACACAAACATCCAACAAAAAATATTGAAACAATTTAAATATATAATCCTTATCTTCATTTAGCAAGCAAATTAATTAAAGCAATATATGATATTGATAGAAATGTCATCATCATCTAGTTTGAATGACATTATTATTTGTGTGGATCATGTAACTTAAATAACTTTTCTTTTAAATATGTAATGCACTTTATTTAAATATTTGTTTTATATGAATTGATTTTATTTAAATGTTATTTGGCTCTTTGTATGTTAAAATATTTAGATATACTGTATTACTATTTGAAAAAAAAATATTTTAACTAAATAATCTACACAAATAATAATATTGTTTAATAATGACATTTGTATCAGTTTTACAATATTTTTATAATTTATAAAATAAAATTTAAATCATATTTTATAAATTAATATTTAAAAAATGGCACTAAAATCAGAAAAAGAAAAATGTCATATGAAATCTTGCCACACATCTTTGGTGAGATGTAGTATGCTAAACATACGCTAACGTACGCAATGCATTTTCTTTCTCATTTGACGAAAGCGGGGAAAAAAATCAAAACCAATATCCATGTGCGTTCTTGGACATCATCTTGACTACAAGAATGTGCTTTGAAAAACTACCGCTGTATGCCATGCCAAAAGGATTTTTTTATGATAACATATGAAATTTCATTTTTATATTCAATATCTTGCATTTAAAGATTTGTTTCACTAGGTTAAAAGAAATTAAATTTAAACAACCACGTACATTTAAAATATTTATTAATAAAATTTGTTAAAATTATTAGTAGTTTTAAATTGAAATATATATATATATATAAAGTTTCCCTTAAAATATTTAATTATATTGTGATTAGAATTTTTAGAATGTATTTTATTAATTCATTTGTCAACACAATATATATAGCATAAATATATATGATCATATATTTTTTATGGGTATAAGTGTATTTTGTAAGGAGATTAATTTTAATCTATAATGTTGAGGTCTTATTCTAAACAAAATTTGATGGCTAATAAATTTATTTCAAGGCATTCAACTTCACCACTAAGCTAAAATCATTTTGACTAGTACTAACATTTGTTTATTTAACTCAACTAAAATAAATACATTCATCCCAATAGGTTAGAGTACATGTGCACCCATTTCTTACATTCTATTCGAGCCTTTATATGCAAATAGTTGAGGATGTGAAAGAATTATATTAAGAACACAAAGTCAATGGTTTTCCTCAAAGAACTAATGACTACCCTTTTCTAGCTATGTCCCTATTATATCCTAGTGTTGCTATGGCATTTTCTTACCTCACACTTTTCTTACACCAAAACTTTCACCTTGGTGATTTCAATGAATCAAGTATATAATGTTGCTAGAGGATGATTCCATAGACTCTAGGTTTTTGCTCATAGTAAGCAATCAAACCCACTATTTAATGCATCATGTTTTGTACCCCAATGCAACCAAAATAAAAGGAAAATATATTTTATTTATGTCCTTCAATAGTAACTTTTTCTTGCCCATTTTGTTTCTACCTAATGGTGTGGATGGGAATGGGATGACCTTCGCAATGGTTTCCACTAATTATTTATGGTCATCACTGATTCTTGGTACTTGAATTGACCATGATTATAACAAATGGTCTCCATTTCAACCATATTTTAGTAGTAAAATTTAATACAATTTATTGTTGATTTGTAGAGAGATAACAATAGCTTTATAGAAAAAATAAGTGTGCACACATTGCTATGAAGACCCTTGAGAAGCATTTGGGGGAGAAATTTTTATCTTTGAATTATGTTTTACATCCATTTCCACAAGGTTTTGGATTATCACTTTTATCAATGTGGTCTACATGACCTAACTCAACTATTGCAGCTTTCTACACTAACATGGAAACACTTGATTAGATTTCAAAGAATTCATATATCTTGATCTTTCTTCCCTCATATTTCTCTCAAGAATGGGAAGACTTCCTATATAAATTCTTGGTTATGTTTCTTCCTAAGGGATTGTTTGAAAAATTTGGATAATATTTAGCATGCATTATTGGCCATCCACCATTACCACATGAGATTCTCCATTGGGGGGAGCTACATGGCCTTTCTTCTTTAGTCTAGCTAAAGATTAGCTCTATACCCAAGACCACCTACGAAAATAATAGAAACCTTCTGCAAGAGAGTATGCAAGAAATGAGCTTGCTTGATAGTATGATCTACCAAATATGATGATGAGGTATGCTAAAAAATGTAAAATAGCCTAGAATATGTAGACGAGGTTTGATGAACTACCTAATGCAAAAAATTAAATAACTTATGTCATTATTAAATGACCTAAGACACTATAATTAAATAAAAGTTAAAAATGTAATATTTTACCTAGTCAACTAAGACTTCTAGAAATATTCCTAGGACCTAAGTAGACTTAACATGTAAATAGGACCCCACTAATTAACTAATTAGGTCAATTACCTATTTACACCAACACCCCCCAAAGTGTAACTTAGAGAGAAATAATTATTATACAAATATGTAAAGATGGGTCTTGGCTACAAGGGCATGTTTTTTATTAAGAAAGTAGGGGAAAGGGTCCCTAAACCCTTATAAAGAGAAAGAAAAGCATCATGGTTAGTAGAGAAACATCAACAAAACAACAAAACCAACAAACATACACATATCAAACAAAACAACACAAGGCCAACAAGGCCAAGAAACAACCATCACTAGAATAAAAAATTCATAACCAGTCAAATAGAGAGAGATAAAGACACCAAAGGGTACATAGACCCACATAAGACATAACCAAGAAAGCCAAACACAAAAAGAAAACTAGACCAGACTAGTTCCTTGGAGTACATATTAAGTTCCATTCCTTTTTTAACTGATCGAGCTCATCACCCAACTCATCCAAATCTTTAGCTAAATTGTGCTTTGGCTGCTACTTGTCTTCCCATGGGGGAGGCATCTTTCTTTGTCCCTTCCTTGCTTTGGACATATTGTCAATCATACCAAATATAAATTTCCTCATTTAATACCAAAAGCTATTGAGGTCAGCCCTTTGGAAGCTTCTTCCATCTAATCGACCTTTCTCTGTAGCTCTCTAAGCTTGGTCTCATAATAATCATTGGGCTTGTAGTCCTATTATGAAACCTTTTCTAGGTCCTCCACCTCTTGAATATCCTCTAGGGGAATCAAGTTTGCTTCTTCAGTGACATTCTCTATTTGTTTGTCTTCAACATCTTCAAAGTCCTCTAAGTGCTAAACAACTTCTTGGTTAGCTCCTTCCTCCTCCTCATCTTCTTCACTGCTTGAGGATTCTTCATCAATCTCTTTCCCAAGAACCCTTGTAATTTTCTTCTTACTGAGGTCAACAATCCCTTCATCCTCTGAAGGCTCATCATCAGATTCATCAAAGAAAAGTTTTTTTCCTTTTACAATTTGGTTTGCCAATCTGGCGGACCTCCTTCCTCCTTTACCATTGCTAGAATCATCTTTTTTTCCCTATTCTTCTTTTTCTCCAATTTCAATAGTAACCTTCTTTGATGTTTTAAAATCTATATTTTCTTTCTTTTCTCCTTTTCTTGTTGGAAATTTTTTATGAGGGTTAGCAAATATTTTTGTTATTCAAAGAGGAGACAAACTAGTTCCTTTTGGTAAGAAAACCCTTAATAGAGGACTGTTTAGGCAAGGAGGGGTCACCAAGAGTTTTGAAATAGGGGGTCTTAGCTGAGGAAGCACCCACATCAAGGGAAGAACTGGGGTTAGGTTGGGGACCAACCTAAGTGTTTTGGGATAAATCCACATGAAAGTCAGTTTTCATTTGTAGGCCAAGCAGAGGTGTCGAGGAAGAAACATAAATATACATGTTGGAACACAATAATCTACTGAGAGGGGGGTGAATTAGTAGATTCTAAAATTTTAGCCTTCTTTTCTAAAGAGCAACTGCAACACTTAAAAAATAGATGTGAAAATTAAAACATACAGATATGACAACCGGATGCACATAAGAGATCAACACATAACAACAAATATACATGGAAAACCTAAGATAGGAAAAATCACGGTGAGAAAGTGCTGCTAGGAGCTATTGTCCTAATCTAGACTCACAATGAAATCCTTTGTTACAATTATTAAGGGAACTGACCCTAGGGAGACACCTATCCCCAGAACTGAGCATCCACTTAGTTATCTGATGGAACCAACCAATCAGATTTACAAGATGTAAGGTGATTACAATTTGTTCCTAAGGAACTCTAATCAATGTTATAGCTAATCCTGTAACTGCTCATCTCTTTGTTGCTATCACAACAAATTTGTTTGTTGCTCTGCACCCCACTACTTTAGCTCTATTCCTCTCCTTCTTCTTTAGTGCATTCTTTGTCAACCTCAATACACTAATGTACTCTTCTTTAGCTCTCCTTTTCCATCTTTTTGTATGTCAATTCAGGAGCTTAGTACCACACTCTTCTTCTACATTCTTAGACACACTTCACATCTATTTTATGTAGTGCACATCAATCATAATTGCCTTAGGATCTTCTACTATAATATGATCTTCTATTAGGGTGAATATCTTCTTCACTATCCTCCAACTACACTAAGCCACATAATATTAATTCCTAGTGCAGAGAATTTAAATCCTTCCTTTCCATCATAACAAACCCTAAGATCAGATATGTAGTTAATGCTCTCTTCTGATCCTATGATCTGATCATGATTTATATCTCTATGTCCATTTGTACCATCATTTTATGTATCAAATCACATTACACCTATCATTGAAATACGTAGACCAATAAATTTTCATTTCCATGTTAGTTTGCAAGCAAAACCCTATTTACATGAAGCTAGCCATTCATGATCACCTTGTTCAAATCCGAGTCGTCGATCTCCTTCCTTTGTGCCAAAATCCTACGTTCTTCAATCACTGTCAGAACTTTAATCATGACCATCAGATGAGTGATCATTTAAATTTCCTTCATTGATCATGACCTTTATAAACATCACGTATTGCCAAAACACTTAGAACAATTGCATCCATATCTACAATGTAGTGATCACCCTCTGATCACTTTCCTTTACTCTCCATTGTCCATTGCATATTAGTGATATGCTATGAGAAACACCAATCCTAACTGTGATGCACTAACATTTTGACACATGTCCTTGTTGATGTCACTTTTTCACTATCATCGCTTATCTCTCAAATCTTCAATCTTCTTCACTTCACAACAATGATGTGAAGCGGTCGAGCGATATGATGCCATGTGTCGTTGGTCCCACAAAGGTCCTATTCTCCTTCATCATGCATCGTTCGATTATCATGATCCCAACTGTTGACAATCTTCATCACATATCACTGATCTTGAGGTAGACTTCATTTTGCTTTCTATGATGCGCAATAACCACTCATCGCGTATCACTAAATTACAAACCAATTTTCAAAAGTTACCCACAATGTGAGATATCCAGCGATAGCTATCAGATCTCAACATTGAATGCACATGGTTCGATCTTCAAGGGAACTCACCAACAACAATTGGGTGACAGGGTGAAGGGGCCAGTCACCAAACAAACTTAAGGGCCATAAGTTATGACTTAACTAACCTACAACCTTCAATCAACAGTCAACAAAAAAATAGAAGATTGTTAAGGTGCGATGACTACAGCACTAGGGTTTAACTATAAAACCCTAATCTAGGTTGTGAGAAAAAGTATGCAAATTTTGAGCATAACCTTCAACCTTTGGATCTACCAAACACATTTTTGAGCAACTCTTAGAAAACCCATGTTGAATATGGACTTAGACTTTTCTCTTGAGTAGAGAAGGAAATCTCTGCAACATGATAGAGTAGAATGACATCAATGCAATACTTTGAACAATATTTGTAGCATTCACTCCATCTTCCAGATCCATAGTACACCATCTTCCTCAAACATCAATGACAACAATATTCCAACAATCTCCCCCTTTGTAATTGATGGCAAGACTAAATACTCATGCTAATGGGTTGAAATGGTTTGATACCAAGTGAAATCAATTGAGATCTATATCATTTTGAGCTTTGTACCAATTTGACACACTAGGACAATGCTCATCCTACTCCATTGAGAATTTTTTATACTTCTCCCCTTTGACATCAATGGCAAAGGGTAGAATCCCCCTTACAAATTACTCCCCCATTGACAAGCAATTCAGTGGGAATCATGATTATGCAACCATCAAGTTGTTAGAAATTTGTAAAATCATTAACACTTGATATGTTCTATCTATTTCCAAGGATGAATGAGATATAAATGAAGCTCCCCTTGGACTCATGCCCCATCACTAGACACTAGTGATATGATGTGGGAGAAATGACTCCCAATTTTATCTTATATATTCAAATTGTTCCTTGGGAAGAGGCTTGGTGAAAATTCCAGCTACCTATTCTTTTGTGGGAACATACTCCAAGCTGAATTCCTTATCTACAACCTTCTCTCTTATGAAGTGATACTTAATAGATATGTGGGTGATCCCACAATACTGGTTTACAATTTTTGGGAGATCCTATTTTTACTAAAATCACATATTTTTAGAAAATATAATGATTTAAGCCTTGAAAAGTTCCATTTAAAATATTCCAATTGAAGAGGGTTTGATCGAACCACCTTAGATCAAACCCCCTTGGATAGAACCCTGCTAGTTTTAAACCATACCTATAACAGAGTCCCCTTTACACCTATCAAAATGTTGATAAAAAACCACTTTTGATTTACCTTTTGGAGTATCAAATGAATTCATTTAAAATTTATTTTTTGTAAGTATGTAGTCCTTATTGTAAGCTTCCCAAAAAGTATAATTTTAAATAAATTTAATTTTATTATTATATTTATTTTTTATTTCTTGTGAATGTAGGTTTTTCACTGAAAATTAAGCTCTTTGTTCTGCACATGTGGAAAAATAGTAGATTATAAAAAATATATATATATATCAATGCACTTGATATTGAAGTCCTTGATCCAACAAAAAAATAATAATTGAATTTTGATACATACAAAAACAAGTTATGTTGTATACGATCGGCCTATGTCTGAATTGTAATTGGTTTGACTTTAAAACTTGATTAAGGAAAAAATATTCAATAAAACACTATGAAACCAAATGAAAATGCTAGATATCGTAGTTACAAATCTAAATTTAAAAAAAAAAAAAAAATTATCCTTCATGGAAAAAAGTTATGTTGTATAGGGTGAGCATCACTCCTTAAAAATGGTGTTTATTGAAAAAACTAGTTTTCAAAGGAGATGGATAAAGAAGTGCAATCTGATTCTAAAAATCTTGAAAAAAATATATTTAGAATCTATAGAAAAAATATCACAAATCACTAGTTTGCATCATCTTCAAATTCCTCATTGTTTAGCTACTAAAGGTGCCCAAAAGTGAAGATTTAGTTAGAAAAAATTAGTTCAGTGTCCATTTTGGCAAAAAATTGTAAACCAGTATTGTGGGATCACACATGTTCTTTGTTCTAGAGTGCATCACTAGATTATTTGATATGTTTATGGCACTTGAATTGTCACATAGAATTGATATAGGTTCTTTGTACTCCACCTTGATTTCTTGAAGAGTTTGTTGAACATCCATAGGATTTGAGTACAATATTCTCCTACTACCATATACTCTGCTTCAGCAGTGGATAGAGTAACCAATTCTTGCTTCTTACTCATCCATGAAACTAACTCGTTTCGCAAGAAGAATGCTCTACCACTGGTGCTTTTCTTGTCATCCACACTTCCTTCCCAATAAACATCTGTATATGAAGTTAAATTGAAGTCCTTGCCCTTGGGATACCATAATCCATAGCCAACAGTACTCTTGATGTATCTAAAAATCCTTTTTACTGCATTGACATGTGACTCTCTAGGTGCAGCCTAAAATCTTGTGACTAGGCATACTACTTGCATAATATATTGCCTAGATTCATTTAAATACAACAAGCTTCCAATCATTGAACTATACACTATCTAATTTGCTTCAAGTGATTCATCTGATTTGCTCAACTTGCAGCCAATTATCATGGGGGTATTAACTAGTCTGCTATCTTTCATGCCAAATTTCTTGAGCATCTCCTTAGCATACTTAGTTTGAGATATGAATATCCCATTATCAGTTTGTACAATTTGCAAACCAAGGAAATATCATAATTCTCCTAACATTGACATCTCAAATTCATTTTGCATGTGTGTAGCAAATATTTTACATATTTTATCATTGCTACCACAAAAAATGATGTCATCTGGACATAAATAACAACTATAATCATGTGATCATCTTCGTATTTGAAATATAGGTTACTGTCTACACATCCCTTATTGAATCCTTGTTGTTGCAAATACTAGTCTAATCTTGAATACCATGCTCTAGGTGCCTTTTTTAGACCATATAAGGCCTTTCTTAGTCTTCAAACATAATAATCATCTTCTGATAGCTGAAAACCTTCTGGTTGTTCTATGTAAACTTCCTCTTCTAAATTTCCATTCAAGAATGTGGATTTGATATCCATCTGATACACTTTGAATCCTTTGTAGACTGAAAGTGCAAGAAACATTTTGATTGCTTCTATTCTTTCCAGAGGTGCAAATTTCTCTTCAAAATGAATTCCTTCAACTTGTGCATACCCCTTGCACATAAATCTTTCCTTGTTTGTTACTACAACTCCATCTTCATTCAGTTTGTTTCTAAACACCCACTTGGTGCCAATCACATTTTTGCTTGGAGGCCTAGGTACCAATTCCCATGTTTCATTCTTTCAATCTAATTCAACTTTTCTTCCATGGCTTCTATCCACCTCTCATCTTTGTTGGCTTCAAAGAAACTTTTTGGTTGAATTTGAGACAGGAGAGCAAAATTTACTTGTTCCTTATTTTTTGCAAATCTCCTCCTAGTTTGAACTCCTTCATTTTTATCCCCAATTATCTAATCTATTGGATGATCCTTTTGAACATATTTTACAGGGGCCTTCTCAATTTCTACTTCCTTAGATTCTTCTTCATCATTTTCCACTTTTTCTTTCATAATCTGAATCATCTTCTAGATCATTCTGCTTAGATTTATAATTGTTTTATACTTTCATCAAACTTAATATTGATGCTTTCCAAAAAAATTTCAAGTCTTTTGTTATAGCATTTGTATGCTTTAATTTAAGTGGAATAGCCTAAAAATATTCCTTCATCACTCCTAGACTCAAACTTTCTTAAGTTTTCATCTTCTCTTTCAATGTAGCATTTACTGCCAAACACCTTAAAGTATTTCACAGATGCAGGTCTACCATACCATAGCTCATAGGGGGTATTGTCACTATGTACTATGATTTGAACTCTATTTAGAATGTATACTATAGTATGCATTGCTTCTCTTCAAAACATATCAGTTAATATAGCCTCTTTTAGCATTGTTTTGGCCATATCCTACACAACTCTATTCTTCCTTTCTACCACTCCATTTTTCTATGGAGTTATTGGTGTTGAGTATTGTCTCTTGATTCCATGTTCCTCATAGTATTCAATGATTTCACTTGATGTGAATTATCCTCCTCTATCTGACCTTAAACATTTGATCCTTTTACCTATCTCCTTCTCAACCATCTTTCTGGATATCTTAAATATCTCATATGCTTGTGAATTAACCCTCAGGAATGTCACCCATGTCATTCTTGTCTATTCATCAACTAGCAACATAAAGTACGTTTCTCCTTTTAGTCCCCTTGTTCCTGTGGGTCCACATAGATCAATATGAACTGTAGTGTAGAAAAATACATACCCTTGCATTTTCACACTTGTTTGGGCCTGCTTTGCTTTATTTATGCTTCTTTATGGCTTAATTGGCCCTATTTTGCATCCACAAGCTTGATAAACTAAATATTTTTATGGAAAATCCCAATAAACCTCAAAATATAAATGATCATTTAATGTTTATGTCTATGTGCCCCTGATTTGTAGAGTGGCACTAAAACACCACCTAGGGCATTTTTTTCCTCCATGGATCTTGGGATCCTGATAGTGAAAACACCTAAAAAGGTCCCTTTTTGGAGTCTGTGCCCCGAGAATTGAACCTTGGGACTAAGACACCACCTAGAGAGTCTTAGTCCTCCTTGGCTTATTTTTGGGATTCAATTTCAAATTTGGGCAGGATTTATCCTTCTTTATTTAATTATTTTACATGTTGGCTTGTTGTGACATAATTTTGGGATATTAAGCATGAATAACTATAAATACAAGGTTCCTCCACTCATTTTTCATAATAAGAAGATAACAAATATTCAAGACTTGTATTCATTCCTAAGGAAAGTTTATGCATTCAAGAGCATTTCATCAAGCATTTGAATCCATCATTAAGATTCAATCATCATGGCAAGGGCTTAGTGCATCCATTCATGTTGTCAAGCCAAGATTGTGGATGCAACATTGAAGATCTATTTGCAACCATATCCAAGGATCCAAGGTGTACATTCTTCATGGCCACTACATGGTAGATTGCATATTTTATTTAAAAGACATCATACAAGGTGGTATCATTTACATATTTCATGTTTCATGCTTCATTTCATCATTTGGTTTAATTACCTATAAGGGGTTTGACCAAGGAAAACCCCCATTCAATAAAAATCAACAAGTGTTTCCTCTCTTGTGTGTTTGTATTTTTATATCTAGGTTGAAGACTTGAAGATCATTTGGAGTGCAAGATTGAAAAGTTGTAAAAATTTGTATTGCCAAAATTTTCATCTTCACTCAAACTCACCTATCGATCAGATCTAGAAGTTTCAGGACCTCAGATCTAGAGAGAAGAAAGTGTAGACCTTGGAGCTAAGGATCCTATTCAAAATTTTTAGAAATTCAGAATGAGACTAATATGCCACTTTGGGAATCTTACTCCTCCATAGGGTATTTTTTAGAGATTCTTCCATATTCTATTATGGCATCTAGAGACTCTGGATCCACCCCAAAAAATAGTAACAGGACTAATACACCATCTTGGGTGTCTTAGTCCTCCATAACACTTTTCAATAGCTTCTTTTCATTTCTAGAGTCCTTGTTACATCTCTAGACTTCTCAATTACACATACCCTAACTTGGTGTAGCTTAATTTTGTCATTTGAATCTCTCATTTAGCTTATTCTAGGTCATTTTGCATATCACAATGTATTTTCCAATATTTTTCTTTTCCAAGCATTTAATTGGTGGCGAACCCCTTAGAACTCAAAGAACCCCGTCGTAGGTCCTTCCCAATTGTGAATTGACTCACCTTGTGAGGTTGTTAGTTAATCCAATTGGGATCCCTAGGACATTAGTGAATGATTGAGTAGAAAAAGAGTGATATCACTTTAGGTATTCATTTTTCCTATTCATCATTTTGCTGAACCTGACTTTTAAGCATTCATTTCTGATTTGGAGTTCATTAAAGCCCTTAGATCTAGATTGCATTTATTCTTGCATTGTATTTTGCATTAGTGAAATTGCATCTAGGGTTTCACATAATTGCATTAGTAAAACTACATATAGGTTGCATTTTTTCTTTCTAGCATCATTTCATTCAAAAAAGTGCATTGTTCATAATCTTAATTGCATTTACAAGCATTCTTATTGCATTCAAAATTGAAAAAAATTGCATTCACTTTTGCATCCAATTGCTTGTTACTAGTTACTTTTTCTAGCCTTCATTTGCACAAACTTTTGTTTCCAAACATTAGATCCCTAGGTAGGCAACCTGGGAACACTGTTATCAACCTAGAATTGTCTATTTTTCTACAAAAAGCTCTTACTAGGAATAAAACACCCTTGGTGGCATCTTAGTCCCTCTCTTGTTTTTTGTTGCAATACCCTTTTTGAGTGATTTGCTATCTATTTCAGCTTTTGAAACCTTCAAATTTCATTAGGAGGACTAAGACACCCTCCCTAGCATCTTAGTCCCTATGGAATTTTAGATTGTAGTTTTCAGGATTTGAATAAGCATTTTTGTGCTTCTATTTGTTGGCATTGGTTATCCATTTCAATGGATGGAATTTCTATTTCATGCACTTTAATAAATCTAGCTTAAAGTGCTTCATTTCATGCATTTCTCAGTTCCAAATTTGCATTTATGACATTTCATTTTCAAATCATTGCATAGTGTAATTATAAAATTGGCTTGCTTGAAAACAAAAAATTACATTTCATTCTAGACCTTTACATTTCATTTTAAGATTGCATAGATTACTTTTAAAAAATGTTAGTTTTGATCTTCTCCAAGTTTGCAAAGAAAAAGTTATTCAATAAGCATGTTAGTCATTCATTCAATACATTCCCTAGTTATGAGAGTCTCTTAGCACAAGAAAATGAAACTGTTAACAGTTGCATTCAACATGCATCCCCTTTTATCTCTCTTATTTGTGAGGATGATGTGATAAAAGAGAATACAAACATAGATAATCATGATGATCATAATTTTTCTTCTCCTGATACCTCTCCTTTTAGCATGACAAAGGTATCTTGGTGAAAGAAGGTACAATCCTTGAAAATCATGAAGATATTGCTTGCCCTTCTCCTCATCACCTTTGGGAAGATATCATAGCACAAGAGAATGAGATTGTAAATGATGATAGATTGGTCTTAGATAATCAAATATTTATAGCCTATAACAACCCTCTTTATGATCCTTCCCCTACTTATCCTATTTTGGAAGATATTAGGGAACAAAGGAATAAAATCATAAGTGATCATGAAAATCATACTTGTCTTTCTCCTAGTATCTCTCCTCATTTTCAAGAATATACTTTGATCGATGAAAGTCATGAGAATCTTAGTTTCCCCCTTCACCTAGGGAAACCCTTATTGAGAAAGAAAATTCAACCATTGCATGCGATGAAGTCATTGATGAAGATCCAACCTTTGAATGTCACAAACATTTAGTTTGTGGTTCTCCTAAAAATTCTCCCCCTTTGGGAGATATCATGAAGCAAGATAATGAAAACCTTGACAATAGTAATTCATTACATGAAGATGATGAAGTAACCTTAGATGCCTCTTCACTAAGAGACCATGAAAAGAACAATAATTCTTCTGAGGTTATGCACATTAGATGCCCCTTGGAGTACTCTCTCGAGCCTCAACTTATCATTTATCCATCCTCTCACAAACCACAAGTTCAAAACAAAACCGTCCTTATCCTCGAACCACCTCAAAACAATGTTTCACAACAATCAAGTTACAATACCATTGCTCATACATACAACACTAGGAACAATATCCACCCAAGAGAAACACCTTCAACATCCCTCCCATTTCCTAATCCTATCTTACCAGGTCCCCCTCATTTTCCTTCACAAAATGGAAAGGAGTATGATCTTGTCAAACAACTTAAGAATACTCCTACTAAAATATCTTTATGGGACCTTATCCAAGCCTCCCCCCACTACCATAACATGATTCAAAGTTCCTTACAACAAGTTCCTATCCCTTCTAATGTGCAACCAAATGAAATAGAAAACATGATTTAAGGAACAAACACTAAAAATGTTTTCCACCAAAGTGAACTCCCCTTTGGAAGTGCAAAAAAAATGTTATTATTTCTTGATAGTAGCTCAATAAAAGATGGTAGGGATAAGGAAAAACCTTGTTGACAATGGCTCAGCCTTAAATGTGTGTAGTGTAAGCCTTTTGGATAAACTTGGTGTTGATAAATCAAAAATTCAACCTGACTCTTTATCTATTAAGGGATTTGATATAGTGGGAAAGAAATCACTTGGTGTAATCACTTTGTCTATTATAGCTAGAAAAGCCACATTAGAAACACCAATCCATGTTATGCCTCATGCTCTTTCATATAATCTTCTTTTAGGGAGACCATGGATTCATGCAATGAGTGGGGTGCCTTCCACTATTCATCGTAAAACAAAATGCATCTACAACAACAAAGTGTACACATTGGATGTTGATAATGAGGCTTCTAGTGTCTTACAACTTGAAAAAAGTAAAAAGAATCCCTTGAAAACATTAACACCAATTACACAAGTGAAACCCATGCAATAGAAAGATAAAGAAAAACACGTTGAAGAAGTCACAAAGCTATTAGAAGATGATTGGGGTTCCTTAGATTTCGAACATACATTCATGGGGGAATACAAGATCATAAAAAAAGATTTAGACAAGGGAAAAGAAACAAATGTAACATGTCAACACAAAATTTAAAAGACCCTTCAAAAGCATCCACCTCAACCACTTCAAAAGAAAAGATAACAAATTACACAACAAACTTCGAAGAAACTGACTATCAACAACCACCAAATCCTAAAGAAATGAAAAACCTTTATGAAAAAGGTTATGGGCTTATGAAATAACTTGGATATAGTGGAAAAGGATGTGGTTCTAGAGAACAAGGTATCCATGTATGAAAAACCTTTATGAAAAAGGTTATGGGCTTATGAAATAACTTGGATATAGTGGAAAAGGATGTGGTTCTAGAGAACAAGGTATCCATGTCCCTATAGAGCTGCACATGCAAGAAAAGAATAGTGGTCTTGGTTATTGTCCCTCAAAAGAAACAAACAAGCCTTCACTTAATATCAACACTATCACAAAACATCCTTCTAAGCCAACTTTAATAGTGGTGTATCTTGAACTGATAGACACTAGTGATTTTGATTGTTATCCTTTGAAAGAAAAAAAGAAGCGGCCACTTAGCATTAATGTCATCACACAAAACACTTATGATTCAAATTTGATAGCTTTTACACTCTCTAGTAAAGGAGAGAACAAAATCTCACAATCTAAAGCGTCTTGTGTAGGTATGACACCTTGTGCTAAGCAAGAGATATCTTTGTTGCAAAATAAAGAAACATCCTCAACTTTTGACCAAGAGAGTATCTTGATGAGACTCCTCCAAGATCGTCTAATCTCTCTTCCTCCAAGAACATGAAATATTTTATTATAGGACTTCATTTTGTGCATATCATAGAGTTTATGGTCATGCTACTAATGAATGTAAGTCTTTGAGTAGAAAAATTCAACATCTTAAGGAGTTTGGTGTTCTTCCTTATGTGGGGGCACCTAATTCCTCTAATTGATATTGATTTTCACTCTAGCATGTTTCTCATCAGTCATTTCAGCTCACCTTTGTCCCACACTCAGTGGAGCCAAGGGGTTAGGTAGCATTGTCCTCATATGTCGCTTGTCGTTGTCTCTTTTGGCTAGTTTATCACCTTTCATGTATATGTAAGAGAAAGCTTGGGATGTGGACGACATGCCTTAAGTTTTCCCGCATGTGAAAATTTTTCTTTTGCTAGCATTCCCTTTTCATGACATAGCTTATCGGAAACATAGGGCTTGGCATAGGGATTTCTAGGTAATCTCTCATGTATTCTTCTACTTTAAAGCAATTTCTCATAGCAATGCTATTAGCAACCACTTTAAAATGGGGGCATACATTGACAATCATGTTTCATTGTGCGATTTTCTTACTTCCTGTGATGCATCTTCTTCTTGATGGTGTCATTGGGTTTAATTTGCTCCGAGAGAATGATATTTCCTTGCATTTTTCCTCTCTTGGATACATTAAGCACAATTTTCCCTAAGAATAGACCTTGCACAAACTAAGCACAATCACTTTGAATGTCCCTCTCTCTCGTTGCATTTTTATTTTGTACCTTATTAAATTCATGGAGGTATGGCTTTGGAATGGTACCCTAGGGCTCACCTAGTGAGCACCTAGTTTCACTAGCCCATGTGAGCATGCATTTTTGTACCTTATTAAATTCATGGAGGTATGGATTTGATATGGTCGCTTGGGTCTCACGTAGTGGACACCTAGCTACCACTTTCCCTTGTGAGCATGTGTTTTGTTTGCATAGTGGACAGTGCATTCCACTTGTAAACTTTTTGGACAAACAACCTAGACACGGTCCACTGCATTGGATGGCTATTCGAAGCTTGATCCATTGTAGTTTTTCCTTTTTCCTATCTTTGATGGTGTATGTTTGTGATCTGGTCATGGCTTCATATATCATCCGCATGCATGTTCCTTTGTGCTTATGTTTTTTTTTCATAGGATCTCGACCCTGGGGGCTCGATCATCCCTTTTGATCATTGTCATCCTATCTTACTAGAATTTGTACACAGAAACCCCTCTTGATTGTGTGGTTGGATACTTTAGTGTGAGTTTGAAGCAAGTTTATCCTCTCACTAAAGTGGGGGCTAAATCTAGTGTAGAAAAATGCATACCCTTGCATTTTAACACTTGTTTAGGCCCACCTTACTTTATTTATGCTTCTTTATGGCTTAATTGGCCCAATTTTGCATCCATAAGCCTAATAACTATATATTTTTATGGAAAATATTGATAGTCCTCAAAAGATAAGTGATCATTTAATGTTTCTATTTGTGTGTCCCTAATTTTTGGAGTGGGACTAAAACACCACCTAGGGCATCTTTGTCCTCCATGGGTCTTAGAACCTTGATATTGAAAACACCTAAAAAGGTCCCTTTTTGGAGTATGTTCCCTGAGAATTGAGCCTTGGGACTAAGATGCGACCGAGGGTGTCTTAGTCCTCCTTGGTTTATTTTCGGGATTCAATTTCAAATTTGGGTGGGATTTAGCCTCCTTTATTTAATGATTTCATATGTCAGCTTGTTGTGATGTAATTTTGGGATATTAAGCATGAATAAGTATAAATACAAGGTTCCCCCACTCATTTTTCATAATAAGAAGATAAAAAACATTCAAGTATTCATTCCTAAGGAAATTTTATGCATTCGAGAGAATTTCATCAAGCATTTGAAGCCATCATCACGATTCAAGCATCATGTCAAGGGCAAGTAGTGCATCCATTCATGTTGCCAAGATAAGATTGTGGATGTAGCATTGAACATCTATTTGCAACCATATCCAAGGATCCAAGATGTACATTCTTCATGGCCACTACATGGTAGATTGCAGATTTTCTTTACAAGACAACATACAACGTGATATAATTTACATATTTCATGCTTCATGCTTCATTTCATAATTTGGATTAATTACCTACAATGGGCTTGACCAAGGCAAACCCCCATTCACTAACAATCAACAAGTTTTTCCTCTCTTGTGTGTTTGTATTTGTAGATCTAGGTTGAAGACTTGAAGATCATTTGGAGTGTAAGATTGAAATGCTGTAAAATTTTGCATTGCCAAAATTGTCATCTTCACAGAAACTCACCTACCAGTTAGATTTGGAAGTTTCAGGACCTCAGATCTGGAGAGAAGCAAGTGCAGACCATGGAGCTAAGGATCCTATCTAGAAAGTTCAAAAATTTAGAATTCCTAACTAATATGCCACTTTGGCCGTCTTAGCTCTCCATAGGGTATTTTTCATAGATTCTTTGGAATTTTGTTTCAGCATCCAAAGACTCCGCATCTGCCCCAAAAAATAGTAGCAGGACTAATACACCATCTTGGGCGTTTTAGTTCTCCATAACACTTTTTGATAGCTTCTTTTCATTTCCAGAGTCCTTGTTACATCTCCAGACTTCTCAGGTACACATACCCTAGCTTGGTGTAGCTTAATTTCATCATTTGCATCTCATTTAGCTTATTCTAGGTCATTTTGTATATCATAGTGTGTTTTCCAACATTTTTATTTTCCAAGCATTTGGTTGGTGGTGAACCCCTTAGAACTCAAAGAACCCCCTCCTAGGTCCTTCCTAATTGTGAATTGACTCACCTTGTGAGGCTGTTAGTCAATCCAATCAGGATCCCTAGGACATTAGTGAATGATTGAGTAGAAAAAGAGTGATATCTCTTTAGGTATCTATTTTTCCTATTCATCATGAACTAACTATAAAGGCTTTGTGGTTGAGTATTCTTTAGTTGGAAAATTAGTCTTTCTTTGCTTTCGGGTGATCCCACAAAATTGGTTTACAATTTCTGGGAGATTCTGATTTTTGTTGAAATCACATATTTTTAGAAAATATAATGATTTAAGCCTTTAAAAGTTCCATTTAAAGCATTCCAATTGAAGAGGGCTTGATCAAACTACCTTAGATCAAACCCCCTTGGATAGAACCCTGCTAACTTTTTAAACCATACCTATAATGGAGTCTCCTTTACACCTATCAAAATGCATAAAAAACCACTTTTGATTTAGCTTTTGGGAGATAAATGAATTCATTTAATTTTTTAATTTTTTAAGTATATAGTCCTTATTATAATCTTCCCAAAAAGTATAATTTTAAATAAATTTAATTTTATTATTATATTAATTTTTTTATTTCTTGTGATTGTAGGTTTTCCACCAAAAATCAAGCTCTCTGTTCTACACATGTGGAAAAATAGTAGATTATAAAAAAAATAATTGAAAAATATGAGTGCACTATATATTGAATTCCTTGATTCAACAAACAAAATAAAATTGAATTTTGATGCACACAAAAAAAGTTACGCATTATACGGTCATGCTATGTCTGAATTGTAATTGGTTTGACTTTAAAACTTGATTAAAGAAAAAAAATTCAATAAAAAACTATCTAACCAAGTGGAAGCACTAGATATCAGAGTTACAAATCTAAATTTGAAATAATTATAATTTTATCCTTTGTGGAAAAAAAGTTATATGTTATACGGTGAATGCCACTTTTAAAAATGTTGTTTTCAAGAAAAAAAAGTAGTTTTCGAGGGAGATGGAAAAAGAAGTGCAATCTGATTTCAAATTTTTTGAAAAAAATATATTTAGAATCTATAGAAAAAGTTTCACGAAACTCTAGTTTGCATCATCTTCAAATTCATCACGGTTCAGCCGCTATAGGTGCCCAAAAGTGAAGATTTAGTTCAAAAAGAAAAATTCAGTGTCTAGTTTGGTCAAAAATTGTAAACCACTACTGCGGGATCACCCTTTCCCTATTGACACTCTCTACATATGATGTTTACAGGCTTAGATACTTTAGGCATGTGTCTAACCGGACCTCTTGAATTCACTTTTACCAAATTTTCAAAATTTATATGCCCTAATCTTCTATGCCACAACCAACTTCCATCAACCTATCCTATCAGATAGCTTTGAACTTTTACTTTAGTAAGGTTGTAGAGGTTGCAGTCAGTTCTTAATCCATGTGCAAATATCTTTCCATTCTTTTTGATTTGCACCCTTTTGAATCAAATGTGACTTTATAACCATTACCACACATTTGGATTACGCTTAACAAATCGTGCTTTAATCACTCAACATATAAGACATCTTTTGTGGGGTTTTTTCCATCTAGACTTAGGATGCCTTTACCACATGTTTTGACTACAATGTTATCACTCAAACTCACATAACCTCCATTACATTGGTTGAGTTTGATGAACTTACTCTTATCTCCAGTCATGTGTTTGCAACAACCACTATCTATTACCCATAGATTTTGCTTTTTCGTATGCAGGGTTGTCTGTGCAATCATTAATTGTGCAAAGCTTTCTCCTATTTCCTTCCACACTTTCTTGGTTTCCTTTTCTCCTTACTACCATCTCCTCCTTACTTTCTAATTCTTTGTTCGTCTTAGGATATAGAACTTTATTTTTCTCATTCTTAAAACTTGGCTTTGTAAACTTTGTTCTACAGTTTTTAGCAATGTGACCAAAGTTATTACAGTTATAACAAGGGCTGATGCAAGAAGTTGGGTCCACAAAAGCTCAAAAAGTGGAAGTGTTTTTTCTGTTTTTCAGAATTTGTCACACTTGGAATAAAAATTTGAGGCACTTACACACTGAATCTTAAAACAAGTCAATAATATGAAATTTACCATTTTGAATCTAGTTTCCAAATATGTAATGTATTCAAATACCCAGATGATAGAAATTAAATTTTGATAGGGATGTTTAAAAAATGCTTTTTAAAAGTCATTTTTTATTTACCATACCATGCATGTGTACTGACACCACTTTTTGACCCAAATAAAAGTATTTTGCTGATTCCTTTTGGGGAAAGAGAGCTAACAACATCAAGATTGATGAGGATAATTTTTTGTAATTTTTTTTGAATTTTTTTTTTTATTGAATTTTTATTGGCCTTAATTGTTGTTTTTAAAAATCAACGTGTACAAAAAAAATAATTGGACCTAAGCTAAAAAAAATTTGAATCTTTTTATTTTTTATTTTTTAGATAATTATCTAAATATTTATTCCATATATTTCTTTTTACAAGAAACTTAACCAAAAAAAAGTTATTAAAAAACAAAAAAGCCTGATATTTCAAGTTTAAGGACTAGTTTGCTAAGAAATTAATAAAAAAATAACAAATATAATTCAATATTAATAAAAATTATATATTTGGAAACTAGACATTGTGTTCTCTAATGGGTTTTAATTTTATAGATTGATTCAGAAAAAATGTCCATCAGCCATATTGCCAAAGTTGGACATTCTTCTTCAATTTGCCTTAGTTTTTTAGTTGTAGGTTAAAGGCTAAGGGTCAGGTTGCCAAGCCTTCCCAGAGCCTAAAACCAAGTCTGGATGTGGGTTGGAGATTCAAATTTTTAATAAGGCATACACATTATTAAAACATGTACACATTATTTAAATAGAACACATACACATTATATAACTCATACACATTATCTATTTACCTGTTGGGTAAAGGGAACACATATGTGTTATATAATGCACACACATTCCTAAAATAGAACACATACGTGTTTCTTATTTAGCCATTTTTTCCCAATTTGGAAAATACTGATAGAGCACATTTTTTCTGCAACATTCCTTTTTTGCAGTATGGTCCAAAAGCACCATTTTCTACAATTTTTATTGCAATGTTGTCTTGTGAAATCTCTTAACAGGGCATATTCTATTCAAATTGTTGGAAGATACAAGTGCAGGTTGAATTTTCTAAAGTGGAATCAAGTACAAGAAGATTTGGAAAAATAGAACTTTTGGATGTATTCATGATGTTTTTGTACTTCAAAGTTTATAGAAGAAAGGATCTTCATACTACATCTAGTTTTATTTGAATATTTGAAGGAGAAGGAAATTTTAAAATAGTTTAAGAATCATTTGTTTTGTTATCAAAGAGGGCTTGGTAAACATGGGATCAAAGTAAAGGGGAAAATAATATGTAGAAAGTTAATGACACCCGAAGAAATTCAAGAAAATAAAGAAATGGAGGCACACAGACAAAGGGATAGAAGAGAAAGGATTCGTTAAATGAAAAATTTGGAAGCATCTAGTTCCATAAATATTGAAGAGGAAACCATGAATGATGAGATGAATGTAGATGATGTAAATGTGGAGATGGTGAATATGGAAGAAAATGAAATTATGGAGACAAACCCAACTATGCCTTCAACTTCAACTTTGAATGATATGGAAATATCACCTATGAAAACAACTTTAGGTATGTTTTCAAATCCACCTCCCAATGATATGGAAAATGCACCTATTTAAACAATTTATCTAGGTATGTCTTCAAACCCAAGTCTTGATAATATTGATCTTAGTTATTTACAGGAAGTTGGATACACCATTGATGATATCAATAATTCTAGGGTTCAAATAATGAAAAAACAAAAAAATGATGAAATATCTGATAAGAATTCACAAATGAGAATGAAATCCCTCATATTGATGAAAATGAGAATGAAATCACTTTTATGTTTGAAAATGAAAATGAAACCCCTTGTGTGAATGAAAATGAAACCCCTTGTTTGGATGAATATGAAAATATTTTTTTACAATTGAAATAGATGTGCTAGATAACCTTCCTGGTAAAGTTTCTTGGAGGAAAATGAGAACTTATGGAAATAAAATATATAGAATTATTTTTTATAGAAAGAAATTAGGATTTCAATATCAACTCATGGTGCAAATGATGAAAATGTTGAAAATGAGAAAAAGTGATGAAAAAATTAGGCATTTTTGTAAAACCAAAAAAGAAAGATGATTCAGTAGAACAAGTCATATCTAGTGTTGCTAATGTTATTGATTTAATAGGTAGGAAAATTCGATCTAAAGATAAGAATGCAACTCATTGTGCAATAACAAGTACTCTAGTTAATAAAGCAACTTAAAATAAAAAGAATGTTAAATAAGATTAGTAAATGTATAAAAGTAAATCATAAAACTTTGATAAAAGCTGCTAAAAGAAGAGAAAGTATTGAAAACGATCCGATTAATCAATGTTGGAGTTTTAGTGACCATAGACTCCCAAGCTTAGACATGAAATCAACTAAAGAAATGAAATCTTTAATAGAAAAATATTGGAATGATAATACAAGAGTATCACCTAACATTAGAGATGTATTAAAATTAAGGGTGGATACCAAAATTCATGAACCTCATTAAGAGCATCTCTTAGATACAACTCAAATTGAATTATATAAAAAAAATTAGATGATTCAATCTTACCATTTAATATTAGCATAATTCAAAGATCATTTGAAAAGTGTAAACCTTGGTATGTTCGAATTAATAAACAAAAAAACTCTTGTTGTTGTAAGACTCATGTACAATTTCGTTATTATTATGATACTTTTTGATATATACAATATAATTTTCATGCTAACCAAATTATACATGAAATTTGTGGTATTAATATGCCACCTAAAACAATCAAAGATTTTATAGCAGGTTTGTTTTGTGAACCCTCTAATGGAAAATTATTTGATTCAAAAGCATGTATTTTTGGAGAATGCGATAGATGTGGTAAATTTTCATTGTTAGGAGAATGTATGCATGAAAGTAGTTTAGATGAATTTGGATGATGAAACATAGATTTTTGGGACCCTATGGACTACTCTTACACTTCTAGGGTTTTTCACCTAAAAGGAGAGAGATAGGGACAAAATTCTTATGTATCACTCAAATTAGGATGTGTGTGATGTAAATGAAGTTAACTAAATGCAATTGAATATCTAGGCAACTGAAAATGAATGCAAAGCTAAGATTTATGACTTATTTGAAAACATAGTGTGAAATGTAAATAACTATGTAAATGAAGACATATGCAAAAAAAAAAGAGATGGGATGAGATAGAGTGCACCTGAGCAAAGTGTGATGATTCTGGAGTGTTCTAGATGCTGATGAATTTTATCAATTTTTCACAATGGGACTCATTCGCCGAGGGTGGCGAATCAGTCCAACTACTGGTGAAGAACTGTCGAGAGCTACTTTCTTTCTGTCAGGATCTAATATCTCATAAAACTCAAGTTTATAGTCCTAAGGTGGGACTCATTCGCCATAGGTGGTGAATTAGTCCTCCCCCAAATTGCTGAAGAACTAGGAGACAACTCTACAACACCAGATCTAAGAATGTTTGCTTGTCAGGTTGCCGAAGTCAAATATCTAGAAAACAGACAAATAACTCTCTCCAAGCTAGATTTTGACTTAAGTTTACTTGAAGTACCTAGTTGAATTGAAAATCACTCTTCAACACCTAATAACCTATCAAATCTATAAGCAAAAGGCTGCAAAAAAACAAGCAAAAAGGGGGAAAATGATTAAGGGTTAGTGAATAGGGGTTTACCTTGGTCAAACCCCACTTTTGGTAATTAAACCCTTGAAAAGACAATGTAATGAAAGAGAAAGATAAACTAATAACATGCAAGTGCTATCAAATTACCTAACTCTTGATGATGCAAGTCTAAAGTAATGCTAATGACAACTTCAAAGTACTTGAATGCTTTAAATGAATAAGGATTTTTCTTGAATGACTTAGGAGATGTAAAATGAGGTGAAAATCACTTATTTATACAATTTTTGTGCCTTATTCTCCATTCATACCTTAGCACAAGTCGACATCAAGTGATTTTGAATAAAATCCTGAAAGGAAATTTGAAATATTTTGAATTTGGGGCCAAGGGGGACTCATTTGCCACCCATGGCGAATGGGTCCCACCTAGGACCTAAAAACATGTGTTTGGAAAAAAGTTGTGCTTAATGTTGTTTGTCAGGATAACATTAAAAAATACACTTAATTAAGTCATATGAGGACATAAAGAGACAAAATAAAGCATGAGAAGGGTGTAAATATGCCTAGAAGAGTATGAAAGCTTGTTACAAGACTTTACAACACTTCAAAATAGGACTTTTTGATGTGTGAAAAGGTGGCTTTTAGGTAAATTGCATTAAATAGAGTCTAGAAGAATGTAGAAATGTCTTATAACACTTCACAACACCTTCACAAGACATCGTTCTTTGAGTTTTAGTACCTAAATAAGCATGTTCAAGCCATGTTACAACATAAAATCAAAGCAACATAGTTCCAATACCATGAAAGAAGACCTCAAAGGCCATGAAAATGACAAGGGCCAATTTTTCTATGACACATTTAGCCCCCACTTTAGTGAGAGGATGAACTTGCTTCAAACTCATACTAAAGTAGCCATGAACATCGAGGGGAGGGTTGAAATGAACTTACGTTAGCAAGATGGAATGACAACGATCAAGAGGGATGATCAAGCCCCTAGGATGAAGATCCCATGGCAAACTAGACATAAGAACAAAGGAACACACAAGTGTTGAGATGAATTGGATGGAGCTTCGATCATCAATCCAACTAGTTGTGAAAAGAGATCTAGGCTGATTTTTTGAAAAAGAGACTGTGTACTCTCTCTGTGGCCACAAAACTAGTTGTGTATGGGGTGAGAAAGCCCAACTGTATACTCAATCGAGGGCTACGAAACTAGTTGTTCACAGGGTGAGAAATCCCAAAAAGTAAGATACATATGCTAGTTGGTATGCATTCACAAAATACAAAGGTGGCTATGGGGAAAAGTCATGCCGCTAGGTGGGCTTCCCGCTCAACCATGCCAAAGTTATACCTGTTTGATAACTTTAACAAGGAACCACAAAGAAAAAGGAATGTTTATGAACAAAAATACAAAAGGTACCACATTCCTGCATGTTGCGTTATGCAAGGTGGCAAAAAGGAATGCAAAAATGCAAAAATGTAAAAAATAAAATGTAAGATGTGAAAAGATGTTCAAAGGAGTCTTGTTCAATTTATGCAAGGTCAATCACTTGGGGAACATTGTTTCTAATGTCTCCAAGAGAGGACCAATCAAATAATAATATATTCACAACTTAGGGGATGTAGTGCGTCACATCAGGCCACCAAGAGGGATGTAATATGCTAAGATAGATCACACTTATGAAGGACACCATACCCAATGTCATCCA
The DNA here is from genome assembly GCA_007258455.2 of Sequoia sempervirens. Lineage (NCBI taxonomy): Eukaryota > Viridiplantae > Streptophyta > Pinopsida > Cupressales > Cupressaceae > Sequoia > Sequoia sempervirens. The sequence continues at coordinate 40,840,487 of VDFB02018296.1, forward strand.
AAAAGTGAAAAACACATTACATAAATGACAAGGCTTTGCTAGGAACCAAGAATGCAAATGAAATAATGGTAATGTATGTCCCCCACTTTAAAGGAATTACTGCACATCGTTCAATTACTTTAAAGTAGTAAAGGAAAGAGAAAAAATTAACAAGAAAAAAAAAAATGAGAGTCAAATTGGAAAGCCCTATGCCAAGTCATATGTTTCAAAGATAGGCTGCATCATGTCAAGAAAAATGAAAAGCAAAGAAACGGAGTTGCCTCCCAGAAAAAAAAACACCAAACACATAAGGTATCTATGGATTTGGGGTTAGTATGTTCGTTGCTGCAATGTTTTTATATGAAAGAGTGTGGAACTATCATCATTCCCCAAAGCACATAGAACTAGAAGAATGACACAAAGAGAGTGAAAAAAAAGGAAAACGAAAGTCATTTTGGGTCAACATGGAAGAGACATTGCGGTCTTGATGCTTTGCATCATCCCCAAAAGGAAAACACAAGCAAAAAGAAAACAAAAAAGTGAAAGAAAAGTGAAAAGATTTTGGGTCAACATGAAGGAGACATTTCAATCTTAACACTTTGCATCATCCCCAAAAGGAAAACAAAAAACAAAATGAAAAAGAAAAGGATCTTTTGGGTCAACATGGAAGAGAAATAGGGCATCTCTACGGTTTGTGTCATCCCCAAAAGGAGAACACAAAGCAAAATGAGAAAAAGAAAAGGATCTTTTGGGTCAACATGGAAGAGATATAGGGAATCTCTACACTTTGTGTCATCCCCAAAAGGAAAACACAAAACAAAAATGAAAAAGATAATGCATGACGAATAGAAGAATAGAGGTACAAATAGAAGAAGTGTACAAAGAGAGAGAACATCAAACACATGATATAGGGGGACACAATACACAAATGAAAAGAAAATAAAAGTAGAAAAGTGAAAAGGCTAGTTAGGCAAATGCAATTCAACCATCTAATAGATCATCCACCTCCCAATCATGTTTAGTGTACTGCGAGAGTGGTTGATTGTCCAAAGGAATAACTGCAAGATCCGAACTAGGAGTTGCACTAGGTTCTTCACTTGGTGAAGATGATGTATCATTTAAGCTCATTCTGGATAAAAATAAGAATTTAAATCATTGTGTGCTTCTTCATCGATTTTGAAAATTTTTGCATCATCATCACCATCACCATCATTATCAAGATCAATGACAATAGGAGGATGAAGGGTGACTTCTAAAGGTGGATGTATCAAAAGTTGAGGTTGTTGGATTGGTTCAATTTTCTGCAATTGTTGTACTGCGTTGTCTTGTGGTGATTCAGGAGAAGGAGGTTGGTCATCTATTACTTCTATAAAAGTTAAAGGTTGATTGTCGTTATTTTATTCTATGTGAGATTGAGCGAGGAGACGACTACAATGTCTTCGTTCCCTAGCACTGCAGTTTTGTTTAATTCTATTTTGAAGTTGTTGAGGTGTAAGAGTGGATTGAGTCATCATAGGTTCTTCTACTTCTGAAGATGGAAGAATAGAAGAAGCCGAAGAAGAGGGATCAACCACTTTCTCTTTTTCTTTGTAAAATTATTTAAGGTGAGGAGGCTGAGCAGGGATTGTTTCATATTCTTGTGGTCATTTAAATGATGGCAAGGATATCTCAAGGGGTGATTGTTCAGGTGGTTGTATGGTTTGCTCAGTGTTAGACTCAGGTTGAAGCATGGTTTCATCTATGATAGGAGGTGTAGAGGTGGTCGGGGATAAGTTTCGAAGGAACAATTCAGCTATCTTTTTGGCTTTAAAGTTTTCATAGGCTATCAAAAAGAAGTCCTTGCGAGGTGTGATCAGTTCTATGGGTTTAGGATAGAAGGCTTTTAATGAGAAGTTGCCTTTGGAAGATAAATGATTAAAGCCACTATGGTGTATGGTGACTATATTGTTGTCATGTGGAAACTTCAAGCACTTATGAAAAATTGATGGGACTGCTTTCATTGAGCAAACCAAGGGAGGCCTAGACACAAATGAAATTGGTTAGATTGTGGAATAATTGAAAATGTTACTTCTGAAGTTTTAGGTCCTATTTGTAAGGGTAGCACAATCGATCTAATTGTAGGACATTCAAAACCATTATGTGTTTTAATCCATGTAGTGGGTTTATTGTAATCATCTTGATATAATTTGTGTAATACCAAAAAATCTTTTGTGATCATGTTCACACCACAAGCGAGATCTATTAATATCACATTAGTGGGTTTATCATAGATTCAACCAACTATGTAGAGAGGACCATCAGGAAGCTTTTGCAGTATGTATTTAGGAGAAAAAGTAATACCAAGTGATTTTTTGGTTTGGCCCTTACAAGGGATAACATCTATGGGTATGTGCAGGATCATGATGGGTCAAAAAGTGCAAAATGATGGGTATGTGGCTGACGACTTTTTTTTACCCAAAATTGATGAAACAAAAAGGGTTTTTAGAGGATATTCTCAGCTTTCCACCAATATAAATTATGCTTTAATTTGAATTTAATAAATAATTATTATTTATTTTCTATTAGAACTATGACTAAAGTCCTGATCGATAGGTTGCTTGAAAAACATCTATAACTTTCAAACGCTATCACATTTTTTGAATCAAAAACATGCGTCACATTCTATGCTTCACATACTATAGGATTAAAAAAAGAAAAATTAAATTTCATGAAGTTTTGACCAAGTTAAGATGGTCAGACATACGAGTTTTTTATATTTTTCAAAAGTTGTAATAAAAAATTCATAATTAATTATTTACTTGGAAAAAAATTACAAAAAAATATGCATCACATCGGGACATGAGTCCTCTAATTATATCTAAAATATTATAAAAAAATATTATCATTTTATTGTGGTTAGGGTGGTCAAACTAACACCTACTTCTTATTTTTTCCCTGAAATTTAAGTACTCTGCATTGAAATTTCAAATATTCACCAAATAGATTTTTTTTAAACAAACCTAGTAGTTTAGAAACTACATTAAATTTTCTACAGATTCTATTCTTGCATATTTTTAAAATAATATAGATAACTTATTCAAATTTTAACATTAAATTTCCTAACTCTATTTTTTTTTTCTGCCACTTAAGGGCCTATTTTTTCCATGATGATCCTTCACATACCTCTATCATATCCACAAGATTATCCATAGGACTAGCTTGGGTAACAATATGAGTTGTATTATGTTTTCCATTATTGGTATCAATAGTCATTACATCAGGCTTGGAAGGTTCACTAGCCTTGACAAATGAGGTAGTATGTTTCGACATAGTATTGGTGAAGATTTGTAAATTCTGGTTAGGAGGTGCAATGGACTTATTGCCTTGATCATTAACACCTGCAATGGTCAATTCACCTGAATTAATGAGGTATTGAACTAAATGTTTAAGACGCTTACAATGTTTGGTGTTGTGGTCATTTTGACGATGAAAGGGACAATAAGCATTAGGTTTGAATGTGGGTGGTAATGGCTGGTTTGGATCAAGTTGTCAAATGGGTGGTAAAGTGAGCACACATTTTTGGATTAATTGGTTCATTGTGTGATGGAGGGTATCAGGTAAAGGAGTGGAATGTCTATTCAGATCTCCATAATGATAAAGGATGACTATCCTAACAGTGGTTACTTGATTCAAGACAAATTGGGTTGGTTATAATTGAGGTTGATGAGGTGGATTAAATTGTAAAAATCCTCTATTAGGTTTTCAAAAGTTTTTTGTGTTGTTTTGGTTTTGATTGGTATGTTTAGGTTTGTCAACTCAGTTAGAAGTGGATTTTGAATCACGACTTGAAACTGAATTTTGGTAGTCACATAAGGTTGTACATAAATGCGGGAATGAAGGGAATTTCATCATGGTGAGTTTACCCTGAAGGTTGGTCTGCAAATTTTTGATAAACATCTTCTACAAATGTGCATTAGGAATTTTGACATCTATTTGAGTATATAAGGATTGGTAATGTGAGATGAAATTTGTCACTTTTTCATCTCTATTTTTCTACATCTCATAAGGTCATCCATTATCTTTTTAGGTGTCACATGAACTTGAAAGTTACTAATGAAAGCATCCACCAATTCATTAAATGAGCGGATGGAATGATTGGGCAAGTTGGAAAACCATTCTAAGGCAATGTCTTTCAAGGTTCATGCAAAATGTTTTGCTAAAAGTTTATTGTCAAGGAAAAATTCACTACACAAAGCTGTATAAGCATTAATATGGTTGATAGGATCTTCTTTTCCTCTGTATTTCTCAAACCAAAGAACTTTTATCCCTTGTGGCATCGGGGCACGTAAGATTTCTAAGGATAAGGGATTACTATGGACATGATAGGTGGTTGGAGCAGATTGACCTTGACTAATATTGGAAAGTTGATGTTGAATACATGAAATAGTAGTAAGAAGCTATGTAAGAAGAGGATCAGGGTATGTGGGTTGAGGTGGAAGGGAAAATGGTGAGGGAGTGTAAGTGATGTTGGGGGGAGTGAAAGGAATGCTAAGAGGTTTGAAGGTGGTAGAAGGGACTTGCGATGCCACAAAGGAAGTAGGAATGCTAGTGGAAATCAAGAAAGAAGTATCCTGATGCATAGTTTTATGGACTTGTGGATTCATATAAGTTGCGATGGAGTCATTGGTTGAACAGGGAGGAACTTGAGGGGCTCCTTGACTTACAAGAATGGTTGCAGATTTGATGTTTGAAGAGGCATGTTTATTGTAAATCTCAACAATTTTCTTCATCACTTGCAAGTCATCATCACTTTCAATAAAATCATGAAGATTCTCAATTGTAGGTATGGAAGTTGTGGAAATGTTTTTAAGTGAAAAATCTTGTAAATGTGAAAAGTCCTCATGAATATTAATGACCTTTTCTTGCGAGAGGGAATTGGTTTGGTTGTCAACATTCATTGGATGGAAAGGTGAAGGTATAGAAGTGGTATTACCAAGGCCTAATGCACCATTGTCCATACTAGGAGTAGGAGCTTGTGAGATCCCAAGGTCCACAACAAAAGCGCTATCATGGGATGCCATGAATCTAGAACTTCGCCTCAATAACATATTATCAACGAGGCACCAAACACTCATGCAAGTACCACAAAGGAGGGGTGAAGGCCAATGTAAGCTAATCTAAGAGCTCTAAAATGCAAATAACAGAAAATATGATAATTGTAATAGAGATCTAATGATAGAAAACATAAATGCAGATAGATGGTAGAAAAAATGATAAAAATGTTTTTTAACAAGTGCAGAGGGACTGATTCACCTTGGGTGGTGAATGAGTCCCAATATGAAGTTTTTTAATGCTTTTTAGAAATTTTAAGATGATTTAAATGCTCTACAGGATGCAATTTTCAGATGCAGAATGCAAAGTTTGACTTGTTTCAATTGGATGTAATGCAAAAATGAAATCTAGATGAAGTTTTCACTAATGCAAAATGAAAATTCCTAGAATGCAATAAAAAATCAATATCCTAATTGAATTCTAATGAAAATGGGAATTAAGATGCAATATGTCAATACAATTAGAAATTCAAAGTGTTTAAAATTCAAGTTCATGAAAATGAAACATAGATTTTTGGGACCCTATGGACTACTCTTGCATTTCTAGGGTTTTTCACCTAAAAGGAGAGAGATAGGGCCAAAAATGCTTATGTATAACTCAAATTAGGATGTGTGTGATGTAAAAAAAGTTAACTAAATGCAATTGACTAATCTAGGTGACTAAAAATGAATGCAAAGCTAAGATTTATGACTTGTTTGTAAACACATTATGAAATGCAAATAACTATATTAATGAAGAAATATGCAAAATAGAAAGCGATGGGATGAAATAGAGTGCACCTAGGAAAAGTGTGATGATTCTGGAGTGTTCTGGATGCTGATGAATTTTACTAATTTTTCATAGTAAGACTCATTCGCCCAGGGTGGCGAATCAATCCACATACTGGTGAAAAAATGTTGGGAGCTGGTTTCTATCTGTCAGGATCTGAAATCTGACAAAACTCAAGTTTGTAGTCCTAAGGTGGGACTCATTCACCACAGGTGGCGAATCAGTCCTCCCCCAAATTCCTAAAAAACTAGGAGACAACTCCACAACACCAGATCTGAGAATGTTTGCTTGTCGGGTTGCCAAAGTCAAATCTGTAGAAAATGGACAAATAACTCTCTCAAAGCTTGATTTTGACTTAATTTGACTTGAAGCACCTAGTTGACTTGAAAATCACTCTTCAACACCTAATAACCTATCAAATCTATAAACAAAGGGCTGCAAACAAATAAGCAAAAAAGGGAAAAATGATTAAGGGTTAGTGAATAGGGGTTTGCCTTGGTCAAACCCCACTTTTGGTAATTAAACCTTTGAAAAGACAATGCAATGAAAGAGAAAGATAAACTAATAACATGCAAGTGCTATCAACTTACCTAACTCTTGATGATGAAAGTTTCAAGTAATGTCAATGGCAGCTTCAAAGTGCTTGAAAAGATGATGTAAATTCTTGAATGCTTTAAATGAGTGAGGAGTTTGCTTGCATGACTTAGGAGATGTAAAATGAGGTGAAAATCAATTATTTATACAATTTTTGTGCCTTAGTATCAATTCATACCTCATCATAGGCCGACATCAAGTGATTTTGAATAAAATCCTAAAAGGAAATTTGAAATATTTTGAATTTGGGGCAAAGGGGGACTCATTCGCCACCCATGGCAAATGGGTCCCACCTAGGACTTAAAAACATGTGTCGGGAAAAAAATTGTGCTTAATGTTTTTTGTCGAGATAACATTCAAAAATACACTTAATTAAGTCATATGAGGGCATAAAGAGAAAAAATAAAGCATGAGAAGGGTGTAAATAGTGAAAATATGCCTAGAAGAGCGTGAAAGCTTGTTACAAGACTTTACAACACTTGAAAATAGGACTTGTTGATGTGTGAAAAGGTGGTTTTTAGGTAAATTGAATTAAATAGAGTCTAGAATAATATAGAAATGTCTTACAACACTTCAGAACACCTTCACAAGACATCGTTCTTTGAGTTTTAGTACCTAAATAAGCATGTTCAAGCCATGTTACAACATAAAATCAAAGCAACATAGTTCCAATACCATGAAACAAGACCTAAAAGGCCATGAAAATGACAAGGGACCATTTTTCTATGGCACAGACAACAATTAGTGGATGTAAAAAAAATTAAAAATGTTGAGTATTCTTTAAAAGATGGAAAAATTAGAAAATGTTGTGAGCTAATTCTGGAAAAATTTAGTGTGCACACATTTATTAAAGAATTTAAAGATAAGTTTCTACCTAAATATGCTAAACACTCTCAATATGCTCATTGGCTTGATAATCAATTTTGTTTCTATAAAAACACATTCCCAATTGGAACTATATCATCAATTGTTGATTTTTCTAAAAATTATACTCTTGCTCCACAAGAAGAAATTCAATCACAATATTATAATTCACTGCAAGTAGCTATATTTGTTCATATTGTTTATAGACATGTAGATGATAGTAGAGAAGATAATAGATTTTTTTTGAAAGAGTACCATTTTTATGTAAGTGATAAGGGTAAAAGCACAAAGTTGTGTCACACTTTATAAAGGAAATGTCCAACATTGATCCTACTTTTAAACTTGAATCACTAAAAAGTGGCATATATGTTCTAAATTTTGAAATGAGGTAAGCTAGTAAAATATGTATTTTTTAGTATATTTTATGTTTGTATATTTTTAAAAATTAAATATTACTTTAAACTAGTTTTTAATAAATTAACACTGTAATTTAGTTGTTGATTAAATGCTGAAAAAATTAAGTTGCATGAGACGTCAAACTTTTTATAGTAGTTTTTTTTTTCACCTTTTTTATGTGTATTTATAACTTGAAACTTTAGTGCGTGGATATATATTTTTTTCCAATTTTGATAAATATATATTTTTAAATAAATATTAAAATGTGTGTGAATCGAAAGATAGTTGTTTCCATGGGACGTCAACTTTCATATTAAATATTTATCAAAAATGGAAAAAATATTATACCATCTTGAAATAGATTCTTTTATCTAGTGCATCATATTTTTTTCTATTTTTTTTTTAATAAGTTTTAGTATTTTTCCTTGGCATGGTAATGAACCTAATATTTTATGCTGATAACCTAGTTTTAGTAAAAATAAAATATAAAATATAAATAATAATTAAACTATTTAAAATAAATATATTTTTGAAAACTACACTTATAGATCTACAAAAGGGTATTTTATATATATTTTTAAATGCTATTTACATTAGTAGGAGTTATTGAAACTTCAAGATTTTCAAATAATTTTATTTCTTTGGTAAATTGGACTCAAAGTGGTGCTCCATATATTTTTAGCCAACAATTTTAGTTGAAAAAGTTTTGGAAGTATCTAACTTAGCTATAATGAATCTTACTAGATCATATGTTTGACCAAAATTGATTTTTTGGTTAGCTTAAATTTAGTTGTGCTGATAAGTTGGCTAAAAGTCTGACACAACTTTGTACTTTTACCCATAATCAATTACATTCATATGAGTTTGTTCAATATTGTTTTGATATATTTTATAAAAATATAAAAGAGAGAGGAATTCAAATGAGAGAACATCTCATATGGTCGGATAATTGCACAGGTCAATTCAAGAATGATAGAATGTTTTATTGGTTATGTAGAGTTCATAAGGAAAATAATATCTAGCACATCCAGAGTTTTTTAAAAGTTGGACATGGTAAAGGAGAACACAATGGAGGAGGTGCATGTGCAAAAAGAGCTCTTTCTAGAGAGCAACTAAAATTTGAGGATGTGATGAAATTCAGAGATGTACGTGCATTTGTAGATTGGTGCAGTACCAAATTATCTATAAGAACAAGTGAGAGCTCAATAATTCAATGCTTCTTTTGGTTAGTTGAAGAAAATGATATTTTTTCTTGACAAGATTGTGAAACAGTAATGGACTTGCAAAATGGCATTCATTTAAGAGTTCGAATGTAAACACATGGACAATATGGACAAGGGAGCTTGCATGCTTTTGTAAATTTTGTATTGCAGGTGATTGTGAGGCATGTGAAAATACATAATGGGTTGAACAATGGCAACAAAGAGCCCTAACATCTACAATGACACATGTTCAACATGGAATGATAATTGAAGATAATCAAGTGTCCACATTAGATGATTATGATCATGTTTCAGATCTTGTACAAGAAGGTACATTAAATTGAATTGAATTTTATATGTATGCATGTTTATATGTGAATTAAATATAAGTCACTCTTTATTGAATTTATTTATTTATTTTTGTAGGAAATGTGTATGTTACTCTTGCACCTGAGGGTAATGAAGAGGTGATAGAGTATTGGTTGGCCAGATGTGTTGAGATAAAACATAAGTTGGTACATCCTAGAGTGGATGATGACAACTTTGAGTATCCAACTAGTTCGGTGGTTGTTGTTGGCACCCGACTTAAAAAATATTTGATAAAAAAGAATGGCTTGCCTGCATTTGAAGATTATGAAAGACACGAGAAGATTATACATTATTCACATTCTATTTTGGAAACCAATAAAAAACTAGTTAGATATCAAGGAAGACCTGCTAATAAAGTGTTATGGACACTTTCAATGGATGATCATGAGACCATCGTAGATGCACTAAAAACAAAGATAGGATGCATAAGGTACAATGGAGTAAATAAATATTGGTAAGTATTTAGAAATTGTATATATATTTAATTGATAGTCAATATGTAGTTAAAAATTTATCACATATACATTTCTATATATATATATATTTGTCTTTAGGCATTTCCTAATTAAAGTTTTATATCATTTTTCTTTTCAAGTCTCCCAAAACTAGATACATTACAAAAAGGAGAGGGAATGCATATATATTACAATGGAATTTGAATCTAGAGATAGGTAACTATATATAGTTCTAGATACATTTAATTAATATTATAAATATAAAACTAAATAATTCATTGTCATTTTATAAAAAAATTATAATTGATTTCATATCCCTTTAAGCCATTCTCTTAGGACCCCTTAAGCCATCCTATTATGTACTATTAATCCATCCTCTTGCATCCCCTTAAATCACTCTCTCAACACCCCTTAAGCCATACTCTTAGGACCCCTTAAGTCATATCCTCATATACCTACCCTTAATCCATCCACTTGCATCCCCTTAAGTCTCTCTATTAATTCCCCTTAAGCCAACCTCTTAGAACCCCTTAATCCATCCACTTGCATCCCCTTAAGTCACTCTCTCAACACCCCTTAAGCGATCCTCTTAGGACCCCTTAATCCATATCCTCATATATCTACCCTTAATACATCCTCATGCATCCCCTTAAGTCTTTGTATTAATTCCCCTTAAGCCATCCTCTTATGTACAATTAATCCATCCTCTTGCATCCCCTTAAGTTTCTCTATTAATTCCCCTTAATCCATCCTCTAAGGACCCTTAATCCATCCTCTTGCATCCCCTTAAGTCACTCTCTCAACACCCCTTATGCTATTCTCTTAGGACCTCTTAAGTCGTATCCTCATATATCTACCTTTAATCCATTCACTTGCATCCCCTTAAGTTTCTCTATTAATTCCCCTTAAGCCATCTTCTTAGGACCCCTTAATCCATCTCCTCATATATCTACCCTTAATCCATCCACTTGCATCCCCTTAAGTTAGTCTCAACACCCCTTAAGCCATCCTCTTATGGCCCATTAAGCCATATCCTCATATATCTACCCTTAATACATCCTCTTGCATCCCCTTAATTCTTTCTATTAATTCCCCTTAAGCCATCCTCTTAGGACCCCTTAAGCCATATCCTTGTATATTTACCCTTAATCCATCCTCTTCCATCCCCTTAAGTCTCTCTATTAATTCCACTTAAGCCATCCTCTTAGGACCGCTCAATCCATATCCTTGTATATCTATCCTTAATCCATCCTCTTGCATTGGGCCTTAATTCATCTCCTAGGATTTAGGTCTTAGGGTTAAGGGTTTAGGATCTTCATATCCTAGGGTTCATGAGATGCTTAGAATAACAAATCTATATGGGTTAATGGTTTACGGTTCATCTCCTAGGCTTTATATCCTAGGGTTAAGGGTTTAGGATCTTCATATCCTAGGGTTCATGAGATGCTTAGAATAAAAAATCTATATGGGTTAAGGGTTAAGGGTTCATCTCCTAGGTTTTAGATCATAGGGTTAAGGGTTTAGGATCTTCATATCCTAGGGCTCATGAGATGCTTAGAATAATAAATCTATATGGGTTAAGGGTTTAGTGTTCATCTCCTAGGCTTTAGATCCTTGGGTTCATGAGATGCTTAGAATAATAAATCTATATGGGTTTTAAGGGTTTAGGGTTAATCTCCTAGGATTTATAACCTAAGGTTAAGGGTTTAGAATCTTCATATCCTAGGGTTCACGAGATGCTTAGAATAAAAAATCTATATGGGTTAAGGGATTAGAATTCATCTCCTAGGTTTTAGGTCTTGGGGTTAAGGGTTTAGGATCTTCATATGCTAGGATTCATGAGATTCTTAGAATAACAAATCTATATGGGTTTTAAGGGTTTAGGGTTCATATCCTAGGCTTTAGATCCTAGGGTTAAGGGTTTAGAATCTTCATATCCTAGGGTTCATGAGATGTTTAGAATAAAAAATCTATATGGGTTAAGGGTTTAGGGTTCATCTCCTAGGATTTAGGTCTTGGGGTTAAGGGTTTAGGATCTTCATATCCTAGGATTCATGAGATTCTTAGAATAACAAATCTATATGGGTTTTAAGGGTTTAGGGTTCATCTCCTAGGCTTTAGATCCTATGGTTAAGGGTTTAGAATCTTCATATCCTAGGGTTCATGAGATTCTTAGAATAAAAAATCTATATGGGTTAAGGGTTTAGGGTTCAAGGTATGTGCAGGATCATGATGGGTATGTGGCTGATGACTATTTTTTCCCCAAATTGATGAAACGAAAAGGGTTTCAAAAGGAGATTCTTAGTTTTCCACCGATATAAATTATACTTTACTTTGAATTCAATAAGTAATTATTATTCATTTTCTATTCAAATTACAATGAAAGTCCTGATTGATAGGCTGATTGAAAAACATCTATAGATTTCAAATGGTATGACATTTTTTGAATCCAAAATATGTGTCATATTCTATGCTTCACATACTATAGGATTAAAAAAAGAAGAAATTAATTTTATGAAGTTTTGACCAAGTTAAGGTGGTTAGACATACGAGTTTTTATATTTTTTAAAAAATTTGTAATAAAAAAATCATAATTAATTATTCGCTTGGAAAAATGTTACAAAAAAATATGCATCACATCGGGGCATGAGTCCTTTACTTATATCTAAAATCTTATAAAAAATATTATCATTTTATTGTGGTTAGGTGGTCAGATAGACACGTACTTATTTTTTCCCGAAATTTAAGTACTCTTGCATTGAAATTTCAAATTTTCTTCAAATAGATTTAAAAAAAAACAAACCTAGTAGTTTAGAAACTACATTTAATTTTTTGGAAATTCTATTCTTACATAATTTTGAAATAATATAGATAACTTATTCAAATTTTTATGTCAATTTTCCTAACTCTAATTTTTTTGAATTTTTGGCCACTTAAGGGCCTGTTTTTTCCATGATGATCCTGCACATACCCTTCATCTTCTAGGATTTAGGTCTTAGGGTTAAGGGTTTAGGATCTTCATATCCTAGGGCTCATGAAATGCTTAGAATAACAAATCGATATGGGTTTTAAGGGTTTTGGGTTGATCTCCTAGGCTTTAGATTCTAGGGTTAAGGGTTTAGAATCTTCATATCCTAGGGTTCATGAGATGCTTCGAATAACAAACCTATATGGGTTAAGGCTTTAGGGTTCATCTTCTAGGATTTAGGTCTTAGGGTTTAAGGTTTATGGTTTCTAGGTTTCATGAGATGCTTAGAATAATAAATCTAGATATGGGTTAATGGTGTAGAGTTCATCTCCTAGTTTTTAGGTCATATGGTTTAGGCTTTAGGGTTTCTAAGGTTCATAAGATTCTTAGAATAAAAAATCTATATGGGTTAATGGTTTAGGGTTCATCTGGTAGGCTTTAGCTCCTATGGTTTAGGGTGTATGTTTTCTAGGTTTTATGAGATGCTTAGAATTTTGAGAGGAGATTGTTAGGGTGGGTTGATTACGCTTGATCAATAATGAATAGAAGCACAATCTATCCACTGAACCTCAATCTACCAAACAAAATCATTCAAATTGAAAAGTTAAACTAAGCATTTATACAAACTGAAAGCTACAAACTATGAAAATAGTTAAATTCCTACTCTAACCCATTTGAAACTTATCTTGTTTTGGAATTGGTGTCGTGTTGATTTGGAACAATGACCCTTTCCCAATCTTGTGATTAGTGAGCTTGTTTCAATCGATTCTATGGAAGAGAATCGATGAAACCATTGTGATAAATGGATGAAAACCTAGTTTATGCTAAATTAGACATGATGCAAGCTGACTTAACATGATTCTATGCTAAAATTGATATAATTACACAATCGCTAAGCTAATCTTTAGAAGCTAATCCTAAGCTAAAATATGGAAACCCTAATTCATATGCAAACTAAGATGGATGCTTTAAGATATTATGCAATTTAGAAATAAACTAAAAAAAGCTGAAAGTGAGTAAATTGAAAATGTGAGTGTGAGTGAATTCAACATCATGACTTTGCAATCGAGAGATGGATCCATTTGTCTCCAAATAGTGTTTTATTTGTAGGAGAGAAAATGAGAAATGGATTGTTGAGATCAAAAAGATTAATCGATGGTTAAGGATGAATGAGATGAGAGGCATGAATCATGTATTCTCACCAATGGATGAGAATGCATGATGGGATTTTAATCAAGGGATCACATTTGTTTCAAACAAACACACTTTTGACTTGCTCACACAAGTCAAAGGTGACTTGTTCAAAAGGTTAAAGGTTGAAACTTGCATTAGAAGCTAAGTGAAAATATCCATTTTTTAAAATGATGGAGGAATAAGAATATTCCTCAGAATATTCATTTGGGTGAGGATAAATGGTATTTTGCAAATTAAAAGAAATTCTTAATCATGCAAAAAAAAGGAATATTCCCCTTTTACAGGAAAATTAGTTTAATTGCTAATTAAACAAGGTTTAATCATGTAATTAGAGGATTTGGAGGAATTAAAGTGATATTCATTAAATTAAGTGATTTAATGAGTGGGGGAGTGACGAAAGGATATTTAATTAAATAACCTAGGGTTATTTAATTACATAACTTTAGGAATTAAAGTAAATTTTTTGATTTATTTATTTTAATGAGATGAAATGTTAGCATGAAGAGGGAGTGAATGAACTTGAATTAATGAATTCTAGGCTAATGGATGAAAATGATGCCATTAATTAAATTAACTAGGTTAATTTAATTAATTAAGTGAAAAGAGGATGGGTTTAAAGAGGAAATTATTTTAATAAACCTGTTTCGAGTGTATCATATCATTCAGGACATTTTTTACTGTCTACATTTTGTCTCTTTGAACCAAGGTACCTTCTACTCTAGTTCAAAGAATAACACTCTTCAGATCAAAATTGTTGCTTAAATCCAAAAAATTAAAATTAAAATTTTTCTTTAGATGCCCTAGTGGAAGGATAAACCTGCTTCCCTACCCCCTTGAGAGGTTGGGCAAAAAATTTGAATTTTGGGTTGATTTCTTGATAAAGGTTAAAAGTTGTCCCAAGGGTCCATAAAGGCTTTGAGATGCAAGAATTATGCTAAAAACTCAAAAAAGATGAAAAATTAGGTTTCTATTGGAAAATTTGGTGAAAATGATGATAAACCCTAGCTTGAAGGTGAAATTAGGGCAAAAAACCCTAATTTTCTAGATTAAATAAGCCAAGAAGGCTCACTTTCAATTCATTTGTGCATTCACACTTGAGAGATTCTTGCCATTCTGAGCTCTGACCCTCCAACAAAATGGCACGATGAGAGCTTCCCAAGCACATCTTTGACTGAGTTTGAGAGCATCAGTGGCTTCTAGGCGTAGGACCACTGATATTTAACTCCAAACTTGATTTGAAATTTGACTTTTTGATGTATTTATTGCTCTTTGAAATTTAAAATTTGGGGGTGTCGCTATATAATAATTCCCAAATTGCAATTAGTAACTCTCAAATTAATTATAGCAACACATATTTATATGGCGATGCTAGTTGTGATTTAAAATTAGGGTTTCTAATATTAAATTGTGACACATGTTTATATAGCGACATCTTGCTAATTTAGAAATTAGGGTTAGGGTTTCCAAAGTTTAGATAGTGATGCTTTTGTGTTTGGCGACGCATGTTGTGATTTGCAATTTGAAATGTTTTTGAATATCACAATTTAAAATTTAAATATAGCAACACTATTGTGATTTTTGAGCTGAAAATTTCAAATTGAGACAATTTTCCTCAATTTTGTGATGTCATACACTTTGTGGATGCAAGAGGTCATTCCACCACTACTGTCGTGTGAGCACAAACCAAACATGTTGAAGAGACTGAGCAATTTTTTAGAGTTACGCCAAGAGCACTTGGAGAGATCGACCTCTGGTATGTTGCATATGCACCTGTCATCTAGACACATTTAGCTATGATGACTGCTTTGTGTGAGAGATGGCACAGTGAGACCTTGTCATTCCACCTTCTGAAAAGCAAGTTGATCATGACTTTGAAGGATGTATGGAATATTCTACATTTGCTGATACATGGTGATTGCGTGATATATGATGTTGATGTCAAACTTGATGCCTGTCATGAGGTGATGGAGATGGAATACATTGTTTTGGTTACATCATAGATCAACCTCGATTCATACAAAGGTCATGTGCCTAATTTTAGGTTGATTATCACAACCATCATTTCAGGTTTGGTGGCTCCTAAACACAACAGAGGGTTCAACCCAGGATGGTGCTTGGCATGGCACCAAATGCTTCATAAGACACTTTTTGCATGGGGGACCATGATGTTGGCCTTGTTGTATCATGAAATGCATGACTTCATTTACTGTGATGAGAGAGCCATTGGTGTAGGGGTGAATCTACTTCATATTTGGGCATGGGAGCATATCACCATGCTCTGACCTATTGTGCAGATGGAAAATGTGGAGCTAGATGATCCCGTGATCTAATGGTACCAAGGTACAATTACATTGAGGCACACTGGATAGATTGGGCTCCCATACTAGAAACAAGTTATTGATGATATGATAGTCTTTTGATGGCGCTGATGGCTATAGATGCCACCATGGTATGATGATGTACAACAATTGTACTTCTCCAAGAAGATGCAATATATGCAATGTCACGAGCACACCATTATTGAGCGATATTTACTAGACAGGGTGGCTCAACTAGTTGAGGAGGTCTAGGATAGGCCAAATGATGCTTACAAGGCCAGTTTTGCTAGGTCATCTCGAGAGGTTCCCACATGGGGACTGACCTTCTAGCTCTTGAGGCAGTTGAGAGATTCAGATAGTTAGCAGCTCAGCCTTGGGCCTATTATTAGGGTTCGGTAGTAGCACAGACTATGCCTGCTTATGATGCCTAGTTCGCACCTTCGTGACCTTTGAAAGATCCAATAGGTGCTCCTCCATGAGGGAGACCTAGAGGCAGGGGGCTAGAGGTAGAGGATAGGGTCAGGGCAACTAGGATGGCCAGGATGGGTAGGTTTTGGGAGCTCCACTAATTGGACAACAACCTCCTTAGGTTTAGCTGCATGTTGTACAATAGCAGGTAACACCCCCACCACCACTAGATGCAAGAGATGTACAAATACAATAGCTACAACAATAGGCACATATTTTTCCTAGTGAATAGGATCAAGGCCACCAATAGGTTTTGGCTATTATTGTTGAGTGAGACCAAGCATGATAGTAGGTTGTGGGCATCATGACCAAGAGAGATTAGGCATTACAGCAGGTATAGGTCGTGACCATAGAGAGGGATTAGGAGGTTGCCTAGTGCTAGTAGATAGAGGCGATGATGGTGGCCACACATGGCAGGACTACTTTGGCTAGATTATATAGAGAGGCCGTGACAGAGGCCAAATGTTATAGGAAACATTACCACCAGGATGTACCATAGGCCCTTAGATAGGTTGTTTTTTCACAGCATAGTGATGCATGACCAAGAACTAAAGATTAGCCCAAGAGGCAGGATAGAGAGGGTAGCAACCATCAAGGCTATCTCTTATGTGTAGACACTTTCTTGATTTTTTTTCCCCATTCTTTACCACAGATATACATTCATGGACTCCTTTTTGATAGCCTTGTGGATATTGTACATACATTGATCTAGATTTTGTACCATGACATTCATTTTTTGATATATATATATATGATACAGATACATATTCTATATCATGTGATGTGCTCACTTTATTTCATGTTTATGAATGTGTATGATATGAGATGCTTATAGTTGATCATGTATGGATGCACTTTACTTGTGCCTATGTGATATACAATGTTATGTGATGGATGAATGCAATGTTATGTTCTTTTTCAACATCTTTTCATGATATTCTATGAAATGAATGATATGTGATGCAAATGACGTTGATGCATTTCTTTTTGTTTATTTTATATGAATTTTATGATGATGATGTATGCATATGGATGTATGAATGCAAATTCTTATCATATGCAATGATTTAAGATGCTTAGAATAATAAATCTATATTATTAATCACAACTCAAATGATAATGCATAATGTATGATGTGATATGCAATGATTATGTTGATGGATGTTTTATGATTATGCTATGGTTATGAAACACATGTATTATGATGGTTTGTGGATGCAGGGTGGATGCATTGATGATGTTTTTGTTGATTGTCATGATACCATGTTAGCATGGAGAGAAGGTAGAAGAATAAAGAATGAATGACCATTGATTTTGATGATTTCTTCGAAAGATCCAACAAGTTTATGATCCATCAAGACTTTATTAGAGATGATGATGAGACAATGCAAAATGAGGATGAAATGTAGGATTATCAATTGCTCACATTTTGGGATCGGGAGTTTTTTCATTCCTTATTGTTTGATATAACACATAGATACAATGCATCAAGGTATTAATAACTAGGACGATGTTGTATCTAATGTAATGGACTTTGACTTGGAAAACAAATAGGATAGTTCTTGTTCACACCTTGAAATATGAAAACCTCATTGGAATGCAAGTTAGAAGCTTAGAATATATTAGACCAAAGCATACACAATAGTCAACAATGTACCCTAAATGGCCTTCCTACACACAACTAAGAAAGTATACGCCAAGATTATTTTACAAGAGTACCCACAAGCACAACAAACAAAAGATAATGATCGATTCCCCAGTCCTTCCTCTCTAAACAATTTTGATAGACATCATCAAGAGGCCCTTGGAATGGGCCATTAAGATAAATCATAAGAAAAGATCAAAGACAAACAGTTAGTGTTATCTATATCTCTTTCCTAGTTTAAGTTTAGCTAAAGTGATATCAGATACTAATGTCTATCGTAGGAAGGATACATCCTAGGACATGTTGATAAGAGGTTGTTTGATGTTAGGATGACAATGCTAAGATGAGTGAAGGTGAGTGAAGGTAATGATTGATTTACTTTATGACTTGTGACACTTGTTTTCTATTTGTTTCGCCAAAGGGTGAAGGTGATGACTGATTTATTATGGATGAAGGTTTATAGCGAGTGAAAGTGAGATGGGATGGATGGGTTTTGGATTTTTCTGGAATATATCAATGTTTAATGTTTTGAGGTTGTTTTTGGTCTTTTCAAAAGTTTATGTGAATGTTTATGTTTTCAATTTTTTGAGGTTGTTTAGGTCTTTCTGAGATATTTGAGGTTGTTTAGGTCTTTTGTATATTTGGATTTTTTTGGATTTTCAATTTTTGAATGTTTTTGTATTTTTTGATATTTGCATGTTTTGAGTTTTTTCAAAGATATTTGGATGTTTTAGATTTTTAAATGTTTTACAAATGTTTAGGGATTTTCAAAGTTATTTAGATGTTTTGGGATTTTTGAGGGTTTTACAAATGTTTTGGGGTTTCTCTGAGATATTTGGATGTTTTGGGATTTTTTGAGTTTTAGCCAAAAACCTAACCTAAAGACCTATCCTAGGGGTCTCGGGGGTTGATCAAAGATAAGCCTTGCCTACGTTATACACGCAAATACCATGTAGTTCGAATGAATCAACCCTTTTTTACAAGATGAAGATATGAACAGTGATGGAAAAGTCATTTTATTATGACATACTCCTACAGGATTGACCTAGGGTGTCTCTTGGGCACATCAATGATGACCTTTCCTATGTTCAAGCTCAGAGACAATGTAGTTTGACAAAGGTACCACTTTTTTCATATTTTTCATGTTTAACCTTTTTAGATATTTTGATGTTTTCTAGATGTTTTGGATTTTAGCTATACAAGATTTTGTAAATATTTTTGGATTTTCTAATGAACACTTTACGAATGTTTTTTGGGATTTTCTAATAAGATTTTATGAACATTTTTGGGATTTTCTGATTAGATTTTATGAAATTTTTTGGGATTTTCTAATAATATTTTATGATTTTTTTTGGGATTTTCTCATAATATTTTACAAATGTTTATGGGTTTTCGATGAGTTTTTAAAGAAAATGATACCTAGATCACAATGTTGATGTCACACTGTGAGGTTTAACACATGGATCAAGAGTTATTTGAAAACAAGAGTGCCATAACCTCTCCCCAGTGTTTAGCACTTATTCATAATGCAATGGATAACCAAGATAGGTAATGTATATGCGATGATTTTGACAGAGTTTTAGCATGCTAGATATGGTATATGGGACTTCAAATGGTAAAGATCCTATCAAAAGTTTTCCATGAGTAGAGTTGAAGTATATGCCAAATGTTTGTCAAGATCAAGATAAAGTGGAATATCTAGATAAATCTGGATTGGATGGATGGAGAGAACATTGGATTTATCAGGACAAGGATGAGATGCTTCTATTTGAGAAGGACCATATAGACACTCAATTATACTCGTGACACCTATTTTCTAGGTTTTCATCATGGTACTTTCCCAAAGTACCACCATAGTGGTTTTCATTGGAGGATGATTTTTATTTTTACTATTTTCTTTATTTTTTTTATTTTTTTATTTTTTTATTTTTATCATTTTTTGATTTTTTTGGCTGTTTCGAAGTTTTACCCTCATGTTGAACCACCTAGTGGGACTAATGTAGAGGTCACTATCATAACATTCCAGTGATATCCTATATGAAGAAGTTTCTTTGCTAAGATACAAGCACTTGAATGCAACCTTGAAGAACTCTAATCTATCTTATGGATACTAGAATTAACCTTGTCTATGCACACACATTACGATAAGGTACCTTCAAAATCCTTATAATGAAGAGTAGCTGCCAACACACTGTCAATGGGAGATTTGGATATAATGAATGGAGTGTATGGTGACATGTATGAAAAAATATGAGATGGATTGGTTGATGGTTTGGATCCTTTGACTCTCCAAACTTGGGAAGATTAACAATGATGGATGGGAATGGAGGTTTTCATGGAATTAGGACCAACCACTTGACATACTTTGTTCCTTGCTTGAGAAGCCTACTTTTGTATTAGAGGACTCTTTTGATGGATATATTTCTCTTTTTTATTTTTCCCCATAGTTTCTTTGGCTAATGGATTTTTAGAGGGATGATTTTATTTTTTTGGTATGCATTTGTATTTGATTTGTCTTTTTTCCTTTACTGCTTCATTTTCTTTGATGATCTTTTCCTTTTTTTGATAGGAATTCTTCTTTTTATGTTGGTCCCAATTTGTGTATGAGATGATGGGTGAATGCCAACTCATGATACAACTAGTTTTAGCGTTAATAGTATCTTCATCATAAGGATTTTGTGTGCCCCATATGTTGATGTTTGTTGTAGACAAGATTTCCTCCAACATTGTGAAGGTATTATCAATACCTAATCCTTTGCCTTGATAATGTATCCTTTGATTGATAGCCACATAAACACATGATATTGCTATGGGTTCATGTTGTTTAGGAATATGAACTATTTTCTTTGGTTCTAAGACATCATTATTTGTTGATACTGCTTCAAAATATGTTGATGCTGACTCAAAAGATGTCGGTGATGCACAATCACAGTAAGAATCGATAATCTTGACTGTTGCTCACTCATGAACTATTTTATTTGATTCTATGACATCATTATTTGTTGATATTGTTTCAAGAGATTCAAAAATTGTTGATGATCCAACACACAATCACTATAAGAATCAATAATCTTGATTGTTGCTTGCTCTTGTGTAGGAATATCAAGAGTGGGAGACTCATTTTTTGGATGAAGAACATCTATATGTCCATCTGAAAGAAACATCTTAGGAGTGATATAATGGACATATTTGGACTTTAAAATGGTTTGGAATATGTCCCTTAGTTCTTTGTGAAACTCTAGGGATAGGGGTTCTTTATCTTGAATCAATTTAGAGTAAATTTCATTATCCTCAAGAGCCTCCTCCTGACATGATCCTTGAGTGGATGATATATCATCGGTAAAAGAGTCTTCACAATATTTGGTGGGTATGGGTACAATAAGGGATATTTCTGGCTCGTTTGGAACTTCCTCAACATGTACAATCATTAAGCCATATGTGGGAGAAATATCACAATGTAATATCCACTTTATGTCATTACAATATAAAATATTGCTAAACACTTGGAAGGTCCTCTAAAAATGGGTGTCTATGAAAAATGTGGCCTATGTGGGGAAGGTTTCACCCAAGGATAACCCTCAAAATTTCAATGCAAAGGAGATTAAAATATAACAATAGGGTTGACCTAGGGACTAAATATAACAAAAAGGGGTTCACCACAAAGTTAAAACTTGGAAAACTCTAAATGTTGGAAAACATAGTGTGATATCCAAAATGACCTAGAAATGCAAGTAAAATGTAACAAAAAACTATAAAATTGGAAATGTGCAACTGGGAAATTGAAAAAGGTAGATTATAGGTCTAGAATCTTGAAAAATCCACTGTTAATGCCAACTGAGACTCATATGCCAAGCTGAGAGAATCAGTCCAGTTTCTGGTACACTATGCCAAAATAGGTTTTAGACAAATGGGTACTCAGATTTGTAAAAATCCCTGTCAGACAGGTACAGTGAGACTCGTTCATCAATAATGGTGAATCAGTCCACATTTAATTTGGATTTCTAGGAATTCAAAACTAGACTTTGTAGCTCTTAGTCTGCTTTTTTTTTCCTGATTCAGATCTGGGTCTAAAACTGCAAAATTCAGCCTGTAGACCTTCTCTAAGCTCCTCCAAGGCTTTTTTACAACTTTGAAAACTTTCAATTGCTTTAACAACTTGATGAAAATTTTCCAATCTTGCTTCCTGATAAATTTGCAATCTAGACCTACAAATCACATGCAAAGAGGGGAAAATGTTGTGGGGTTAGTGAATAAGGGTATGCCTTGGTCAAACCCTTGAAATAGAATGAAATAAAATAGAGAATGATGAATGAAAAAATAATGATGTTGCAACTCACCAAACCATTGTAATGACGTGCTACAAATATGTAAGTAATGGCTCCAATGGATGAGGACTTGGAATCTAGCTTGATATTGATAGATCTTGAATGAAATGCTTGCTTGAATCACACAATCCTACACCACAATTGTTAGGTCTAAAAAAACATGATGCAAACAATCCTTGACATGATGATTGACACTTGGAGAATGCTCTAGAATGCTTGATAATCTACCCTTGAAATGCCTTGAATGCTCAAATTCTCTTGTGAACTATATGCATGAATACTTGAATGCTTGGGAATGAAAAGAAGAGAAAGAACCTTGTAATTATACTCAATTATGCAATAATTCCCAAAATTACAACATTACAGGCCGACCTTAGATCTTGGAGAATAAAAACCCACCACAAATTTAAATTAAATTTAAATTTTGACTTAAAGGGGACTCATTCACCCATAATGGAGAATGAGTCCCACCTTAGGAATTTGAGGTTCATTTAGGGATTTTGATGTTTAAATGATATTTTTTGGGATTATTCTAAAAAATACACTGAAATAAGGCCTATGGATGCCAAATGGGTCCAACTAAAGAATAAGAAAGCCCAATTACTAATGACAAACCTAGGAAAATATGAAAGTGTGTTACAACACTTTACAAGACTTTGAAATAAGGCTTGGTGAATGATGAAAGGAGGTTATTTTATTAACAATACCTTAGAAAAGTGTAAAAGTATGTTACAACACTTTATAACACTTAAGTAAGATACCATTTGAATCTTTTTAGTTCATAAGGGCCCAAGACCTAATTTGAATGTTTTATTCACATTGCAACATTAAATCAAGGCCACATTAAACCAAAATCACAAGGAGGGCCCAAAAAAGTTAGAAAAAATAGAAGGGTTTCTTTTACAGTGACTCCATCTAGTCCCCACTCTAGTGGGAGGATGAACCTGCTTCAAATTCACACTAAAGTAGACCAATGCACACATCAAGAGGGTTTGAAATGTACCAATATTAGTAAGACAAGACAACAATGATCAAGAGGGGTGATCAAGCCCCCGGGATCAAGATCCCATGACATACCAACATAAGCATAAAGGAAAACACATGAAAATGATATCAAGAACAACAACAAGGCACAAAAATACAATGCTAAAGAGAAAAAGTATAAAAAAAAATGGGATCAGGCTTCAACCATTTTTCCAACACAATATGGATTAGATCTAGGTTGTTTCTCTGAAAAATGTATACTCACTCTAAGTTGATGGAACTCATGGCTTTCTGTCAGGTGAGAAGTCCTAACAGGTGAGAAACATACACTCATGGCTGGAATGTACTCACACACACACAAGTGGCTATGGCTAAAGTCATGCCTCATATTTGGCTTCCCACTCAACCATACCAAAGTTATACCTCCTGATAACTTTAATAAGGTGCCACACAAAAATGTTTTATTTTAGCTTCATGAAACAAGCAAAACTTTGTATGCTTGGAGCTCATGAACAAATGTGATGGCACTACAAGAATGCAAGATGTGTTATTCAAGGTGGCCATATAACAACAAATGAAAAATGCAAAAATAGGAAATGTTCAAAGCAGTCTTTCTTAGTTCATGCAAGGTCTTTAACTTAGGGAACATTGTGCCTAATGTCTCCAAGAGAGGACCAATCGAAGAATAGAAAGTTCACAACTTAGGGGAATTAGTGTATCACATCAATCCACTAAGAGGAATGCAATATGCTAAGATAGATCATGCTCATGAAGGAAATCATGCCCAATGTCATCCACAAAGTGACGAATGCATCATATGAAGTAAGAAGGTTGCACTAAGAACCATGAAAAAGAAAATGGAAAATGATAATTCCAATGTATGCCCCCACTTTAAAGGAATTGCTAACACCGTACTGTGAGCAATTACTTTAAAGTAGCTAATGAAAAATGAAAACAAGAAATAAGACATGAGAGCCAACTTGGAAATCCCTATGCCAAGTCATATGTTTCCCACTAAAGCTAGGTCATGTGAAAGAAAAAGAAAAGGGAGGGGTTTCCCTCAAAATGAAAACACCAAACACATAATCTATGGATTTCGGGTTAGTATGTTTTTTGCTGCAATATTTTTTTAGAGAGCTTGGAATTGTCATCATCCCCCAAATACATAGAGAACTGGAAGAATGACACAAAGAGAGCGAAAAACAAGGAAAAACCTTTTGGTTCAACATGGAAGAGACATAGGGTGCCTCGATGCCTTTCGTCATCCCCAAAAGGAAAACACAAGAAAAATGAAAAAGAAAAAGGAAAATATTTTGGGTCAACATGAAGGAGACATGAATGTCTTGATGCCTTAGGTCATCCCCAAAAGGAAAACACAAGAAAAAGATAAAGATGAAATAAAAAGGAAAATAAAAAAGAAAGCCTTTTGGGTCAACATGAAGGAGAAATGAATGTCTTGATGCCTTGCATCATCCCAAAAAGGAAAGCACAAGAAAATGATAAAGATAAAAAAGTGAAAGTGATGCATGACATAGAGAAGAATGAAGGTAAAAATAGAGGAATTCTACAAAGAGACAAAAAATCAGACAAAACATCACATGGGATCACATTACACAAATGAAATCATACAAAATAAATTGAAGAAGGAAAAGAAAATGAAAAAGACTAGTAAGGAAAATTTGAGTCAACCTATGAGCAAGTCATCGACCTACCAATCATGTTCATGTTGTATACCAAAGGTAGACAACTAGCCAAAGGGAAAAGGGAAAGTTCCAAAATAGGAGAAGTACTAGGTTGAACACTCTGTATAGGAGATTTCTCATTTAAGCTCATGGAAGATGAAAACAATGTGTTCAATTCGTTATGCATCTCTTCATCGATTTTAGTGGTCTCGTCATCATCATCCAAATTAATCACAATAGGAGGACAAATAATAATGTCCATCAAAGAGTTCAACTCTTGTTGTGATTGTTGTATTGGGTCATTTTGTTTTGGTTGGGGTGGAGGGTCATCATGCGTTGATTGGATCAAGTTCAGATTTTTTTTTTTTTGTTTAACTCTTCATGTAATGTGTGA
The DNA here is from genome assembly GCA_007258455.2 of Sequoia sempervirens. Taxonomy (NCBI): domain Eukaryota; kingdom Viridiplantae; phylum Streptophyta; class Pinopsida; order Cupressales; family Cupressaceae; genus Sequoia; species Sequoia sempervirens. The sequence continues at coordinate 40,866,183 of VDFB02018296.1, forward strand.
GAAAGAGCACGACGTCTACACCTACACTCTCTAGAACCTCTGTTTATTTTATTTTTCTTTTCAACTTGCATTTGTGTAGGAGTAGGTTGATCAACCATGTGTTTCTTTTCTTCCCGAATGGGAGGAAAAAAAGGAATCATAGGAGGTTGTTCAACCACTTTCTCTTTTGCTTTGTAAACTTGTTTTATTCTAGGAGGTGTGACGAGGTTATTTTAATTGTTTCTTGGTCGTTTGTAGGACATAATCAGGGTTTCTATTTTGTGTTGGTCTTAGTTGTTTAGGTCTTGTTTAGGTTCAATCATGGTTCATCAAGGATGGGAGGTGTGAAAGTAGAGGGGGACATGTTTCAGAGGGATAGTTTGACTATTTTCTTTGCTTTGAATTTTTGGTAAGATACGAAAAAAGAAGTCTTCTCATTGCTTGATAGGTTACATGGGCTTGGACCAAAAGGCTTCTAAGGAAAATTTTCCTTTGGAATACAAAGGGTTATAGCCACTATGGTGAATAGTAAATATTTCATTTTCAAAGGGAAAATTTAAGCATTTTTGCACAACCTAAGGGACAACTTTCATTGAGCAAAGCCATGGATGGTCTAGCCTAAAACAAAATTGGTTCGACTACGAGATGATGGAGAATGTGACATCTAATGTTTTTGGTCCTATTTGTAATGGTAAGGTGATCGATCATATCTTAGGGCAAGCAAAACCATTGTATGTCTTGATCCATGCTTTCAGTCTATCATATCCATCTTGATAGACTTCATGTAAAAGTAGGAATTCCTCAGTGATCACATTCTCTCCACAGGAAAGATCTATTAGTATCCCATTAGTGGGCTTGTCATAGATACGACTGGCTATATGGAGAGGACCATCAGGAAAATTCTTATGTATATCCTTAGAGGATAAAGCAATGCCAAGAGGACTCTTGGTTTGTCCCTTACGAGGGATGATGTCTATCACCCTGACCATCTAATCCATAGGATTAACATTGATAGTATTTAGGACAAGATCATTGTTTTCATCATCTATATCAACATTCTTCACATCATTCTTTGTAGTTTCACTAGATTTGACAAATGAAATATCTTGTTTCGACAGTGCATTGGTGAAAATTTGCAAGTTTTGGTTTGGAGGGGAAACAAATTTATTGCCTTGATCACTAACACCTCCAATGGATAGATGGCCAAAATCAATGAAGTCTTGCACAAGATGTTTAAGATGCTTGCAATGTTCCCTGCCATGTCCATTTTTTCAATGATAGAGCCAACAAGCATTAGATTTAAAGCTTAGGGGTAAAGGCTTATTAGGGTCAAGTGTTTTCACAAGAGGAAAGGTAATCATTTGCTTTTTTAGAATTTGGGACAATATGTTATAAAGGGTGTCGGGCAAGGAAGTGAATTATCTTTTTGAATCTCCATAAGTAAAGGGCACCATGGCTTTGACAGCTACTACTTGGTTGTCAACATTTTGAGTTGGTTGTTGAGGCGGAATAATTGAAGGAACCCTTTTTTTTCTTTCTAAAAGGTTGGGCATTGTTTTGGTTTACGGGTTCAAATTTCTCAATTTGTCTAGAAGCGGACCTTGTATCTCAACTACTAACTAAATTTTGATAATCACAAAGGGTAGTGCATAGGTGCATGAAGGATGTGAATATCATCATGTTCAACTTGTCTTGAATTTTACATTGTAAGTTTTCTATGAACATCTTTTGAAGGTGTGGGTCAGGAGCCTTCACATCGATTTGGGAATAAGGCGATTGATAACATGAGATAAAGTTAGTGACTTTTTCACCCTCATTTTGCTTGCATCTCATCAAATCGGCCAAGGTCATCTTGGGAGTCATATGCACTTGGAAATGGTTTTAAAATGTGTCAAAAAGTTCATTGAATGAACAAATTGAATTGTTGGTATAGAAGAAAACCATTCCAAGGAAAAATATTTTAAGGACCTAGGAAAAAGTTTTGTCAACATCTTATCATCATGGACAAAGTCACTACATAAGGTTGTGTAGGAATTAACATGGTTAGAAGGATCTCCCTTCCCTCCATATTTCTCAAATATAGGCACCTCTACATCTTGTGGCATCAGTGTTCACAATATATCCAAACACAATGGACTACTTTTGACATATTATGTTGGTGGGCCATTCTGATTTTGGTTTATAGTGGAAATTTATTTTTGCATGGATGAAACTATTTGGAAAAGTTGTGTTATGAGAGGATAATTACTTGTGGTATGAGATGGAAGTGAAAGTGGTGATGGAGTGTATTTATTAGTAGTACAAGTGAGTGGAATGCTTAATGGTGGTAATGTGGTAGAAGATAGAATGTGTGATGCCACATAGGAACTAAGGATGCTTGCAGGAATACCTAGGGAAGGAATCACATTACTAACTTGTTACATTTTTGTTGTGACTTGGGGAGTGGTATAGGTAGGTGTTGAGGCTATGGTTGTGAGAGGAGGAATGTGAGTTCCCCCTTGCCTTGTGAAATTTTTTGTTGGTATAGGAACATTAGGGGTTGAAGGACGATGTTTTCCAAATATTTGAACTATTTTTTTCACAAGGTCAAGGCCATCTTCACTTTCAAGCATGTGGTGAATGTTATCTATGGTAGGAATTGTAGTAGTTGAAATGTTTTCAAGGCATATTTGATGTTGTAGGTTTATTAAGTCCTCATGAATTTGAATTATTTTCTCTTGTTGGATATCATCATTCCTTGGTTCAACTTGCATGCTACTTGAAGGAAAAGAGTTGCTAAGGGTGTTATCCATGCCTAGTGTACTAGTGTCAATACTTGGAGTGGAAGCTCTAGATAACCCAAGATCCACAATGAGTGTGCTATCGCAAGATTCCATGAGTCTCAAACTTCTTCTCACTAAGGTATTAGAAATAGGTCACCAAACACTCATGCAAAGGCTACTAAATGTAGGGTGAACATAAATGCAATGTAAACTAAGAACAATGAAGTGCTTATAACTAAAATTTTGGAAAATTAAATAGAGATGTAGAAACAACAAACAAAAACTCAGAAAATGAAGATTAAATACTAGAAAATGCAATGAAAAAAATGCAAAGGGACTGATTCACCCTAAGTGGTAAATGAGTCCAAGTACAAGTTTTTTTGAGAATTTTCATAATTTTTAAATTGGATTTTATGCTTTTTATATTTTTTGATGCAAGTATGCAATGCAAATGCATAATTTTATAAATTTTTAATGGAATTAAATGCAATAATGCAAGCTAAATGAACTTTTCACTAATGCAAATTTTGAAACCCTTTAATGCAAATTAACCAATGCAAAATGCAATGCAATGTTAATGAAAGATAACTCTAGGATGTAAATGCACTCCAAATCAAAATTATGATGTCCTAAATGTAGGTTCACCAAGATGGAACCACTAAAAATGGGTGTCTATGAAAAATGTCGTCTATGTGGGGAAGGTTCCACCCAAAGATAACCCTCAAGATTTTAATGCAAAGGAGATTGAAATCTAACAATAGGGTTGACCTAGGGACTAAATATAACAAAAAAGGGGTTCACCACCAAGTGTATGTTGAAGTTGTCAAATCTAACTTCAGAGTCCAAGAACACCTGCATGCAAGAATACCTATCACAAGGAAGAAAAAATGGAGAAAGAGAGAAAGAGATGTTTTGCTTTGTGAAATTGAAAAACTATATTCTCAACAACTGAATTAGCATAATTACATAAAAGATCAATCCTGAAGAAAGGAGATCAACAAAACCCTAAAACGATAACACATTTAATAATTAATATAATTATTAAATTTCTTATTATGCAAACTAAGGTGAAATGTTAAGAAGGAGATAAAGGTAATTTAATTAACATGATTAAATTTAAACCTTTACTCTAACACGCCCCCTTAAGATGAGCAAAAGTGCAGCTACAAACATATGCAAGAAAGCAAAGGTAACTACAATGCAAGAAAGTAAACTTGGGTCCCGACAACAAGGCCAGATAAGGTACCCAATTACAACCAAATCTCTGTAAAGTGGAGAAATAGAGAAAACCTCATGGGAAAAACTCTACTCCAAAAAGAGAAAAAAGCATGCTAAAAAAAACATGAAAGAAGGAAGGAAGGCCTCACTAAGACCCCCCAAGGACAACTTCCTTCACCCCAAGCATGGAGCGCAACTGAAGATAGCGCGGTGATGCCAAAGGTTTAGTGAAGATGTCTGCAACCTGCTCCTCCGTAGGAATGTACTCCAAGATGAGAGAACCATCCTGAATCAACTGCCTGATGAAGTGCATGTGGATTTCAATGTGCTTAGTCTGCTGATGCTCCACTGGGTTGCGAGAAATATGAATGGCACTCTGATTGTCACACCAAAGCATAGTGGGACTATCAGGAGGAAACCCAAACTCTATCATCAACTGTTGAAGTCATAAAACCTCCTAACTAGCTAACACTGCTCCTCAATACTCAGCCTCTGTAGATGATAATGCAATAGCTGACTACTTCTTGCAAGACCATGTAATGGGACCAGAACCAAGGCAAAAAAAAAATCCAGAAGTAGACTTCCGATCATCGACATCACCAGCCCAATCTGAGTCAGAAAAGCCAACAATGTGAGGGGATCCTGATGTGTAGTGAATGCCATAATGAGTGGTGCCCCGAATGTACCTCAAAATACATTTGGCTGCTTTCTAATGACTCTCATGTGGATCATGTGAGAATTGAGAGACAAGTCCAACCACAAAGGAAAGATCAGGACATGAGTGTGTCAGGTACAACAAACTGCCAACCAACTGTCTATACAGAGTAGTATCCACGGAAGAAGTAGTACAAGTGGAAGAAAAGAAAACACCTGACTGAAAAGGTGTGGGGGCAGGCTTGCAATCAAGCATAACAAAGTGCTGGAGCATATTAAGAGCATACTTCTACTGAAATAAGGAAATCCCATCTAAAGACTGAATAACCTGCAGGCCCAAGTAATAGTGCAAAAGTCCAAGATCTGTCATCTCAAACCGCTCCATCAAAGCTCACTGAACATCCTGAATCATGGAAGATGAGCTTCCTGTAATGATGAGATCATCAACATATAGCACAAGAATCAAAAGATCACCTCTTGACGCCAAATGTACACTGTGTGATCAGAATGGCAATGTGTGAAGTGAATGGAAAGCAAAAAAGAGTCCATCTTCTCATACCAAGCCCGAGGGGCTTGTTTGAGATCATACAATGAACATAGAAGTCTGCAAACCAAAGTGTCTTGCACAAAACCCTGAGGCTGCTCCATATAGATCTCCTCATGTAGGTCACCATGCAAGAAGGCACTCTTCACATCCATTTGAAACACTAACCATCCCTGTGAAGCTGCAAGTGAAAGTACAAAGTGAATAGAATTCATCTTAGTGACAGGGGCAAAGGTCTCAGAGTAATCAATACCCTCCACCTGAGAAAAACCCTTCGCAACAAGATGTGCCTTATACTTATCAATAGAACCATCAACAGCATACTTGGTATGGTACAACCACTTGCACCGAACCAACTTTCTTCCCTTAGGAAGATGACAAAGATCCCAAGTATGATTCTTGATCAAAGAAGAATACTCCTCATCCATAGCCTTATCCCACTCAAGGTGACGTGTCACCTCTAAAATTTTTTGAGGATCATCCAAAATGGCATGACTCAAAAGACTAGAACCAGATGTCTGAGCACGAGTACAACGAGTATCTGAAGGATCACCTGCCAAAGAACCAACTGCATCAACAGTGACACGGGCCCACCTAGGCAAAGACAGAGCAACTGGTGGTGGTGGAGATGGTGGATCATCATCTAAATCATCCTCAAGAGATAAGTAATCCTCAAGAGATGAAGAGGGAGGAGTAGGCAATGAGGGAGAAGCTGGTGATGGAGAATCCATCTAAGGATAGCACTCATCAAACTGGACATCCCGCCGAAACAAGACCTCTCTGGAATCAGAATCAAACAACCTGTACGCCTTAACATCCTCATAGTAGCCAACAAATATGAGTGGTTGGCTCTTCCTCTCCATGGATTTCCACTGAGCATCATAAATAAATGCCCAAGCCTCATTACCAAAAACTCAGAATGTAGAAACATCAGGCTTGACATGGGTCCAAGCCTCCTCAGGAGTCATATGTCGCAATGCCTTATGAGGCATCTGATTCTGAATATAATTGGCATAATTGATTGCCTCAGCCTAGAAGGAAGAACTCATAGCTCGAGACTGTATCATACAATTTTCCATCTCCCGTAAGGTTCTGTTCTTTCTCTCAGTGACACCATTCTATTGAGGGGTGTAAGGTACCATAAACTGATGCTGTAAACCATGCTTAGTGCAAAAATTTGTAAAAGCCTGATTAACATATTCCCCCCCAATGTTATCTGTGTGTATCCTCCTGATAGAAAGTCCAGATTGCTTCTCCACAAATGTCTTAAAAATCCTGAATGAGTCAAAGACATCAGACTTGTACTTAAGAAAGTACACCCATGTACGTTTGGAGAAGTCATCAATAAAGGTGAGCACATAGCGGGCCCCTGAAAAGGAAGGAGTCGGAAAGGACATAAGATCACTGTGTACCAACTCTAGGGGTGCCCTAGCACGAGTGGCTTGACCCTTAGGAAAAGGATCTCGATGATGTTTGCCAAGAACATAACCTCAACATACACCATCAGTACAAGAAATCTGTGGAAGCCCAATCACAAGTTCCTGAGTACTCATCTGCTGTAGATATCTGTAATTGACATGGCCAAAACACTCATGCCAAAGCTTTCTCACTGAATCTGCATGTGCTATAAAAGAGGAACCAACAGTGTCTAAACTCTCAAAGCCATCAAATTTGTATAAGCGTGATGTAGAATCCACACTCCCAGTAGCCACAACCAAGTCAGGATCATGAAGGTCTCGAATAACCACATGATGTGGTGAGAACTCAACTGTCTTACCAGAGCCAGAGTGGAAAATCTAATAAATAGATAGAAGGTTTGTCAAAATGTCAGGAACCAGAAGCACATCCTGTAGACAACCACCATCCAATGAAACAGTACCTGAACCCTGAACTGAGAGTTGTGCTGAGTCAACAACTGCAATCTGTGAAGTAGCACTATGAGCAAGTGCAATGACTAAATCTTGTGAGTGTGAGATATGGTGTGAAGCACCAGAATCAATAATCCATGTGGATCCTGAAGATGAGGCTCGTGCAGAAAGAGCATGACCTTTCCTCATGGATGGAGAAGGAGGTTGAGGTGAGGAAATATGATGCTACTGCATGGCTTCCTCTAAAGCCTCTAATCATTTCCAACACCTGGAAACTGGATGTCCTTCCTTGCCACAGAAACTACAAGGATCACCTGGATTCTTCTTAGTCTTGGAGGAAGACTCACCAGACTTAGAAGATTTACCCTGTTTAGGATTGGATTGTGGTTTTAAATTTGTTTTAGGTGGTGGCTTGGAGAAACTCTCACTGCCAACTGAATCTGTCTTTGGCTTCTGTTTCCCTTGGGATGGCTAAGCAACCAATGCTTTATTCTTTGATCCAAGAAGAGTATCCAACTGTGTGAGCTTGGCCTGCTCTCGTGTCAATTGATCACAGAATACCTCAAGATAAGGCATGGTAAAATGTGGACCCAAAGCATCCATGGTGGAATAGAAGGTAGAAGAGAAAATCTGGAAGGATCCTCGAAGCTTAGATAGAATTAGGTAAATCCACTCTGTATTTGTTTTATTTTTACCACAACCCTGTAACAAAGATCTGAGAGATTTGAATTTCATTAGGAAATCCTCAATAGAAGGAAAGGAATCAGGTACCAAAGTGGTCAATTCTGCCTCAATCTGAAGTGCTTGAAACTGATTAATGGTGCCAAAAAGTGTTTCAAACTTCAACCACATAGCTCGAGGAGTTGCACAACCCTCGAGATGAAAGAGAAGACTGTTTGAAACATGCAAGGATAACAACCCCGTGGCCTCATCCATTATGTTCCTATGCTGAAAGATCTCAAATTGATGTTGCAACTGAGGTTGAACATCATCCAAACATGACCATAAACCTTTGGACATGAGAAGTCTTGTCATCTGTGCCTTCCAGGTATGATAATTGTGTGGGGAAAGACACTCAACCAAAGAAGAGTCTACCATTAAACCCTGCACCTGTGCCTGCTTATTTTTTTTATTATTATGTGATCTTTCAGAATAGACAGAAGATGCATAAGGGTTTGATTATTTTTGAGAGTTTTTGTGTTTTGGTTTTCTGATGGAAAATATAGAAAGCAAGAAAAAACACCCCCCACAATATGAGAACCCAAACCCCAGTACAATTTTTAAAGCTGAAAAGCTTGAAAAAGAAAAAAATGCTTCATACAAAATTCTATGTACCTGGTAAATTTTTGATGAAAAAAGATCACATTTCTGAATAGTGCATGCTGGGAGCTTTCCAACGCCTATTTGAGTTTGAAAAACGGAGTCCGTTTGCACCTTCTAGGGCCTCAGAAGTGCAAAAATAGGACCCCACTTTGACTGGAAAAAAATACGGTCAAAAAGAGAATTTGGAAAAAATTACTAGATCCCTGGCATCCGGCATGGAATCAGCTTTCCAATGCCTATTTTTGTTTGAAAATCCGAGCTAAAACGAGCAAGATACACCCGATTTTGTAAAGCTGCTCAAACGTGTCCAATTTGGCCCTCCTGGCCATCAGGGGCTTAAAAAAAGGGACCCCTGGTCCGCTGGGTGACCAGGGGCTGGGTGGAGTGGCGCGTGGGCGGCGCACTAGCGGTGGAGCTGCTCATGGGCAGCGGAACGGTGGAGCGGCGCAGAGGTGGCGGCGGGGCGGCGCAGAGCTGGTGGCAGGGCAGTGGTCGGCCGCTGGTCGAGGGAGCCGTTGGCCGAGCGGCCCTCCAGTGGCCGTTGGGTGGAGATGGGGTAGCCGCTTGGCCAAGCGGCGGCGACACCCGACTTTAAACTGGCCGCACTGAAAAAAAATTAAAAACTTTGATTTTTTTTGTGATTTTTTTGTGCGTTTTTCACCTTGTAAGTCGTGCCATGAGGCCGTACGGCCTTGGGGCCTAAATTTTTTTTCCTTCTGGTGCAACTGTGCTCAAATAGGGCATGCTATATATGAAAATATGTGTTTTTGGCCACTCTAAGTCCAACCGTGAGGTCATTTTGGGCCCAAGATGCACCCAAAAATCAGAGTAAGCCAAATCCACATAAAAACCTCTGTAAACCTGTGAAAGCCAGATCTACCTCTTTCAACTCCAAATTCTTCAAAATCAGGAACAGGCTGTAGAAGGTTTGTGCTCTGATACCATGTTGAAGTTGTCAAATCTAACTTCAGAGTTCAAGAACACCTGCATGCAAGAATACCTATCACAGGGAAGAAAAAATGGAGAAAGAGAGAAAGAGATGTTTTGCTCTGTGAAATTGAAAAACTATATTCTCAACAACTGAATTAGCATAATTACATAAAAGATCAATCCTTAAGAAAGGAGATCAACAAAACCCTAAAAGGATAACACATTTAATAATTAATATAATTATTAAATGTCTTATTATGTAAACTAAGGTGAAATGTTAAGAAGGAGATAAAGGTAATTTAATTAACATGATTAAATTTAAACCTTTACTCTAACAGTGTAAACTTGGAAAACTCAAAATGTTGGAAAAAACAGTGTGATATGCAAAATGACCTAGAAATTCAAGTAAAATGTAACAAAAAACTGAAGAAGGTAGATTGGAGGTCTGGGATCTTGAAAAATCCACTATTAATGCCAACTGGGACTCATACAACAAGCTGGGTGAATTAGTCCAGTTTTAGGAAAACTGTACAAAACAGGTTTTAGACAAATGGGTACTCCGATCTGCAAAAATCCCTGACAAACATGTACAGTGTGACTCATTTGCTAATAGTGGTGAATCATTCCACTTTTGGATTTTAGAAACTCAAAACTAGACTCTATAGATCTCAGTGTGCTTTTCTATTCCTGATTTAGATCTGGGTCCAAAAATGCAAAATTCAGCCTGTAGACCTTCTCTAAGATCCTCTAAGGCTTTTTTACAACTTTGACAACTTTGAATTGCTTTAAAAACTTTATGACAATTTTTCCAGTCTTTCTCCTTGATAAATCTGCAACCTAGACCTACAAATCACATGCAAAGAGAGGGGAAAATGTTGTGGGGTTAGTGAATAAGGGTTTTCCTGTGTCAAACCCCTTGTTGGTAATTAAACCCTTGAAATAGAATGAAATAAAATAGAGAATTATGAATGAACAAATAATGATGTTGCAACTCACCAAACCCTTGTAATGAGGTGTTACAAACATGTAAGTAATGGCTCCAATGGATGAGGACTTGGAATCTAGATTGATATTGATAGATCTTGAATGCAATGCTTGCTTGAATCACACAATCCTACATCACAATTGTTATCTCTAAAACAACATGATGATTGACACTTATGAGAGAAATAACCATGTGTTTATGCTTAATTATGCAATAATTACCAAAATTACAACACTACAAGCCGACCTTAGATCTTAGAGATTAAAAACGAACCAAAAATTTAAATTTAAATTGAATTTTGAGTTAAAGGGGACTCATTCGCCACCTTGTGTGAATGGGTCCCACCCAAGGGGACTCATTTTCCCATAAAGGTGAATAAGTCTCACCTTAGGATTTTGAGTTAGGTTTCAGGATTTTGATGTTTTAAATGATATTTGTCAAGATTATTCTCGAAAATACACCTAAATAAGGCCCATGGATGCAAAATGAGGCCAACTAAAGAATAAGAAATCCCAATTATTAATGAAAAACCTAGGAAAGTATGAAAGTGTGTCAAAACACTTTATAACACTTTTAAATAAGGCTTGGTAAATAATGAAAAGAGGTTATTTTATTAAAAAGAGCTTAGAAACGTGTGAAAGTATGTTACAACACTCTACAAAACCTAAGTAAGATACTAGTTGAATCATTTTAGTTCACAAGGGCCCAAGACCTAATGTGAATATGTGATTCATATTGCAACATTAGACCTAAATCAGGAGGGCCTGAACAAGTAAAAAAAAGTAGAAGGTTACTTTCTTGGTGACTCCAACATAGTTGATGGGTTTAGACTTTGTTTTAAAATAGTATCTTAATACATATCTCATTCCTCATAAACAACGCAAACATGTCCCAACGTGGTATCCTAGGTATTTTTTTAAGTTGATGCCTTTGTCGAATATTTAGTTTTTCCATGATTAGGCATAGGGTTTGTGTAAATTTTAAGATTTTCATTCCCATATTTTTGATTGACCTCAATGTTTCTTTGTTCAATAAGATCTTCTATTATATGTCTGAGCCTAAAAGAAAATTGTGTGCCATGACCTTTGTACCGGTGAAATTCAAAAAAATGATCTTCTCTATAGCTATGAGGTTTGATTTTTGGCTCTTGATAGTTTGATAAATCTAGGAGTGTGATAAGGTTAGACTGTATCAACCTATTCAACACATCTTCCATAGGTTCCTCTAAGGGAGTGAATTGTCGCTTAGGAGCATTGTTTGTTCTTTGTTTCCCGTGTTGAGTGTTTACAACATTGATTGTTTGATTGTTTGATGGTGATGTGTATGGTTGTTGTGTATTCATGGTTTGGGTGTTTCTTTGTCTAGGCAAAGTTAAGACCACATTTAAATCAACAACACCATCACTAGTAACATTCTTTTTCTTGGCCCAACAACAACGCTTGTTATTAAAACTAGTGGATGGGTGGTTGTTTGTATACACTTGTGTTTTTCCCTATGAGATTAGGGCTATCTTGATGTTAAGGGCTCTAGAGACAAGCTCGTCACAAGATGTGAAGCATTGCATTTTCAAGTGGAATGATAGATTAGGTTCTAGATTTTTGATGATAATGCCCACTTATTGTTCATCGGGAAGTGGCCACTTTCTCTTACTAGTTCTTTGTCTCCAGTATTGTAAGAAATTGGAAAAAGATTCTCCCTTGTTCTATCGAAGAGTGTACAATTCTTCTAGGCTTACATCCATGTCAAGATTAAAGGAGAAGTGATCAATGAATTTATTAGTGATGTCTTGGAAATTTTGATACCTGGAGGAAATTGAGAAAACTAGTCCATGGTTGGGCCTGTCAAACTTCATGGAAAGAGGCACATTAAGTAGGAATCATTGTAGGAAACCTCCATACACATGACATTAAATTATTTGATGTGGTCTAAAGGATTTCCCCTCCCTTTGTATTTATCAAATTTGGGGATTTCAAAGGTAGGAGGGAATGATACCATTGTGATGTTTTGATTGAATGGATATGGACATAAGTTTTGTGTATGGTGCTTCTTCGTCTTGCACATCTGAAGATCCTGCATTTCTTGTGAGAGTGCTTTAAATTGCGACACTAGATTGTCTTGAGGATTGGGTGGAGGAACATATGGTGGGATGATAGATGATTTGTATGGGGTTTATGGTGATGGTGATTGGGGTATCGATGTATATGTTCCTAATACGTTTGGATTGACAATGTTTGATTGAGGATTATAATAGGAACCTTGTTGTTGTTGAGCTAGGAAGGATTTTTGTTGAGCTTGTTGTTAGGACTACTATTGTTGTTGTGTGACTAAGGATGCTTGATGGGATTGATATTGTTGTTGTATAACTTGTTGTGCTGCTAAAGCTACTTGTTGTTCTTGTTGTGCTAAGGCTACTTGTTGTGCTGCTACTTGCTATTGTTGTTGTTGTGCTAAGGTTGCTTGTTGTGTTGTGCTAAGGCTAATTTTTTTGTTGCTACTTTTTGTTGTTGTTGTTGTGCTAAGGCTGGTTGTTCTGTTGCTACTTTTTGTTGTTGTTGTTGTGCTAAGGCTTCTTTTTGATAAGCTTGTTGTGCCTGATATAAGGTTAAGGCATGCACTTGTAATGTGGGATCAGGTGGTTGTTGAGACATCTATGGAGGATTATGAATATTGATGTTTTGAGTGGGTAATGGATTGGTGATGAAATTTTTGGGATTCCCTTGGTTCAACATTCCTTGTAAGTTAGTAGATACAGATGGAGGAATATAAGTTTGAGGTCTTGATTGATTTGGCACGACAAAGGGGATAGTGGGGAATGATGAAGATGATGCTATTAAATTTTGTGATGGAAATGACACACTAGGACCTTGAGTTCATTGCTTGAAAATATTTCCTTGCCCCATGTTTTGATGATTTCCTTGTGCCAAAGATGTAAACAAGGGATTCATGATCAAGGTACTTATTGGGTTGACAAAACTCGTAACCAAGGGATTTATTTGAGATGGGTTGACAATGGATGGTGTGGATGTGTTTTGTGAAACCAATGGTATGGATGAACCCATTCGAGGGTTGGGTAAGAATGGCCCTTCTTCAAGGGTTGACTCTGTGGTATGGTATTGGTATGCCCTTGCACACTATTTTATGATACTTGATCCACACTACTTTGTGTGATGGTAGGAACACTTGTGGAATTCATGGATGTGGACGAAGAGGGATGCTCTTGATATGTAAAATTCATTGTTGAGTAATGAAGATCAAGAGGTGTGTATATCTATATAGGATCCTCCAGAATGAGAGGAGCACAAAATCTAGGTGTCCAAGTGGCTGTGTTAGGAGAAGTGGTTTCAAGTGTTCCCACAAGTGTACTATTTTCAAATGAAAGAGCACAACCAAAGTTTTTAGCAAGGATCAAGTTGAAATACTGGGAATGTAGGTTTGATTTAGCCCTATTGATGGAGTTGTGAAACCTTGTGTTAAATTCTATGCCACAAACATCGGAGAGATAGGAACTACATTTTCAAAGGCTTGATGTTCCATAATTTCATCCCTAGTGAGTTCAAATGGGTTGTTTGTGATATCTTTTATCTCATATGGCCTTGATGGGGATGAAGGATATTTTGATGGTGTAACTTGACTTATCAGATCAAATTCTAAAGGATTTGGATTGCTTGAGGTGAATGTAACTTTATTTTTCTCCATGATTCTCTTGTGTTGTGATCTAGTCTTTACCATAAATTTTGTGTCACTTGTGGGAGAGTTTTGTTGTGATTTGTGATGTTTGAACTCTCTAGTTGACTCAAATCTAGGTAAAAGAGACACTCTAAGAATTTTTGGAGTAATGATGATAGTGGGGGATGAAAAGATGAGTGGTGTGGAGAGTGATCTTTGCAAACATTTTGGAACAACACTTTTGACTTACTCTTGATGTTTTGATGTTGGGATAAAGAATGTTTACATGAACTTATAAATCTTTAGGATAGACTTGTGACCTTCAAGATGAACTAGTTCAAAGATGATAACTAACCTAACTAAGTGCATGGAAAAGGATAAATTTCTCATACAAAGTAATTAAATTAGAGGTTGGTTTGATTTGATGTTTAAGTCACAAACTGTTGGTGTACTCAAAATTTTGCAAAGTGGGATGAAGTGAAGGATGAAATTTGATGAAGGGGTAAGTAAGATGTTTGACCCAATGTTGAATTTAAAGTGAATCTTTATTTTGACAAGACCAAGGTAGTGAGAATGATGTCAGATCTCTAAACTGTTCAAATCCTAAAGAAATAATGTTGATTTAGATGAGCCGGATGAATGGGGATGTTTAGACCTAATCAAATCCTCCTAGCTTGAGCATAAAAGTTTCTTAACAAGCGGTAGTGATTGCGATAAAGTATTGAGCCCACTTCCTACTAAACTATGAACTATGATACCAAAATTTTTAATAACGGGATGGAGATCTTTCCCTATGGATTTTGATTGTACAATGGATCATTTAGAGGAGTTTAGTATCATGAAAAAGACTAGGATTTTGACTCTAAAAGAATACATATAGTTCTAGATTGTTTCTTGAAACATGTCTATAAAAGTTTTCTACCAACTTGTCTCTATTCTTGTGAAGTTTTAATAGATGTTTCCTAATAGCTTTTGGAGTGAGATTTATAAGTCTAAAATGAGGACCTATAGAACTTACTTTAGGGATCCTGACTTTACATTAGATCATGTAGAAAGGGTTCAAGTTTATGGAAGAAAGGAAGATATTTATTGCCACCTAGGTGGTGGTAATGTGGGCCTTCTAGCCTCAATATTAGCTTGTTCCTCTCCTTTTTCTAAGATGGATTTTGCGTTTCTCTACTTGGTATTTTTTTCTTTTGTTTCAAAAATGAAGCTTCTCAAACTACTAATGAGATCTGTTTGTTCTCCATTAATGAGTTTAGTGCAGAGCACCAATCTATTTCATCTGAATTTAATTAAATTTTCTTGGTGATAGGTTGTATTAGGGGTTTTTGGTTTTTTGGTGTGTCAATAAGGTCTAAATGAGCTATGATAATGTATTAGGAGTCCATTTTTGTTAAGAGATGCAATGTTGTCAAAATGATGCTCAAAAATGCAAAATGTGTAGGTAAGGGTTTTTGAAGGGTTTTAGTGTGTTAAGTATTAGGTTTTGATAAATAAGGTCTTATTGGACCATTTAATCTGGTATTGAGTCATTGAAGTGGTCATTAGGTGGTTTTGGGGATTAAATTTGCAAAATTGACAAAATTGTCAAAATTGTCAAATGTTGTAAATGCAAAAAATGCAATTTTGAGGAAACCCAATGGTCAATTGGGATATGAAAGTTCGTTGGTCAGTTTGGAGGGTAGTTTTGTATGGTAAATTTTTCAATATAGTCACTTCAATGACGTAAAATTTTCTTGAAGAGATTTTGAAGGACAATCAATAAAAGAACTCCTATTTTTGCTTTAATTTATGTATTTTTTGTATTTTCCATTTAATTCTAAAGTTGTAGGTTCTTGTACATGACCGTACAAAAGCTTCCTGTTCCAATAATTATGGAAATAGTTTAGTAATTGTATCATTCTTGTTTTCAATCCATTTTGACGGTGGTTCATTAAATTTAAGTTCATATTTTGTTAAACTACTATTGACAGGCCAGTAGGTGCAATTTTAAGGTTTTGAGGTTATAATCATGGAATAAAGCCCATTCCACATACTGTACTCCCATTTTCTAAGTGGAATGGGCTCAAAATGTTAGTTTTAGGATGGTAGGGAGGTAGGATGACTCTATATGAAGGAATTGGGGGAAAATTTAGGATTATTTTGAGGAAAAGTGATGAGTTAGGGTATGAAAATGATGGAAAAGTGAGTGAGTTTGATGAAATTTTGAATAGAGAGGATATTTGAAGGTTTTTTGAGTTTGAGAAGGAATATTGAAGAGTGTTTAAGGTGGTG
The DNA here is from genome assembly GCA_007258455.2 of Sequoia sempervirens. NCBI lineage: Eukaryota > Viridiplantae > Streptophyta > Pinopsida > Cupressales > Cupressaceae > Sequoia > Sequoia sempervirens. The sequence goes on from VDFB02018296.1 coordinate 40,882,389, forward strand.
GCAGGATTGTATGAGGTTGGAAACATTGAGAACCAATAAACCCTACCCTTAAATAGTGGAAATTGAGGGTTTTCTAGAATAGCAGTTAGATGAGAGTTGGGGACTCTAAAATGTATTGAAAAAGGATTTTTGTTACCTTTTTTAAAGGTTTGAGGAGTTATTCAAGGCTGGTTGTGAGATTCAAGAACAATTCCTTTGGAAAAGAGACCTAATTGGTCTAATAGGCCAGAGTAGGTTCATGATTTTGAATGAGATGCCCAAAAGTGATCAATGGAGATTTTTGCCTATGTTTGAGTATGAACTAAAGGGTTCTTGAATGTGTTAATAGTTTGGATATTGGGTGGTTGTTTGAGAAGAAAATTTGATCAAATTGGGTCTGCAGACCTACTAGTGAAAGGGCAGAATTAGACTGAGAAGGTGTTGTGAGAGAGTTTTGTGAATCATTTTGTTGATTGGACTAACTTGAATTGTGTTGATTTAGGTGAAATCCATCAAGCTCTACATCAAAGTTAAAATTTTGGTTGAATTATATCACCTAGAAGATCAAGTTGTTCAATGGGAGCAATCAGTCTCCAAATAGTCATGTGGGGTTCATTTGTCAATTTATCTTGCTTAATGAGTTTATTTTACCACAATCACTTGTATATATTAAGTTTCAAACTAAATGTTTATGTCAAAAACACCATAACTTTCACAATGTGCATTTTGTGAGAATCATGAGGTCAAAGCCATAATTGTCTATGTTGTCTTTGGAAAATGTGGATTTAGATATAAGTCAAGATATTTAGAAATATCTAAGGATAGAATCCTTAGGACAAGTAGCAATATAAAGGCTTTTTAAAGAGGTATCCATATTTAGGCCAAAGTGTTTGAAATTTTGAGGAAGATAGTGAATGTTTTTTTTTCATTTTTTGAGAACCAAGCAAAGTGTTAGACTAACTCACAATCATTACAACCCTAGGTTTGAAATGGCTATATTTGTTGAGTCCCCACTCGGATTTCTCCAAACACTAAACAATGTGAACAGTTAGAGATTTGGAAAAACTGGCTCCCCTCCATGACACACACTTCTCAAGACCACCAAATCTCAAAATCCTTAAAATTTAGAGATCAAAGGATTTTTTTGTTTCTACAATTGAATAGTACAAATGTGGGGTGGCTTCAGAACGACTATTCTTGCACCAACAACTATTAAGGATTTTTGGCTTCTAAACAAGTGTTTGTAATAAGGGCTTCCAGTTTAGGGGGTGCAATGATAAACTTCGTCAAGAGGTCTCCCTACCCTTAGAACAAGGCTTTACACATCGTAAATATATTGGGGGAGAGCTATCATGTACCACTTCCCATTGATCACAATTTTCATTGCAACCACACATTTATATCAAGGTTTGGAAGAGCTTTGGTCATTCCCTCCTTTCAAAGAAGGGAGTCAGGCTCTCTAAATGTAAAAAATAGTGAGGGAGTACATCTAGAGTTCAATCATCTTTATTCATATGAACAAAGATTGAACACATGCTATGCCTTTTCTAACACTCGCAAGGGGGTTCGGTTTTAATCCAAATTGAAAGATGTACATGATTTTACAAAATGTTAAGGAATGTTTCTATTTCTCAAGATTTCCAAACGATGTGAGAGAATTGAATATGCATCCAATAACAACGTTGTAAATCATAAAACATAACAAACAGTTGTAAATTTTAACCCCTCAAAGTAGTGGTGAGTTTGTTTTAACCACCAAATGAAAAATGAAGTTGTCTTGTTCAATTTTAAACCCAAAAAGAAATGATAAGATGCAGGTTCAATTTTAATCCTATTTGAGCATTCTTTTTAAACCCAATGGAAATTTAGTGCGTGTCCTAAAGTAGAAATTAGAAAGCATAAAAGTTGGGTTATAATTTCCCCAAAGCGTCGAATGCTTGTTACAATCATAGAATTTTAAGATTTAAGAAAATGATTTCTTCACTTTAGCTCCATGTCTTTCAACCTACAAAACCTTGTTAGTCTAACAACCAAAACACAGTCAAAAGTGCATCAATGATTAGATAATTCAAAAAAATTAAAGCACATGTGAAAAAAATGATCATAAATTTTCTTACCTTGGTTGGGTGTCGAACACGATAGCGTCACAATTTGAACTATGGGCATCACTTTGGTGAAAATGGGCATCACTCTCCAACAAAAATAGAGAGCATGATAATGTTAGGATTTGGTCCAACGTCGTTGCACATAGTAGCATTGTGATTTGAAATTTGGGGGAATCACTTTTTGAACTTGGGACGTCGCCTTTTGATGTTTTTAATACCTCTATATTAAATTACATAACCATATTTAAATTAGTGGTAGTGCATTTAATTAGGTAGGTATTTCAAATTTTAATAACATCTCTATATGGTGACACTCTTCAAAGTGTGTTGCTATTTGTAATTTGAGCGTCGTTGTATCCTAGAAAACAAGCACAAAATGGAATTTGATCTAAAAAATGGCTAAACTAACAATTTTCCCTCCTTCTAGCACCAGAATGTGAGACGAGGATTGTAAGGGTGGGTCAATTATACTTGATCCATGATGAATTGAAGCACAATCTATCCACTAAACCTCAATCTACCAAATAAGATCATTCAAATTGAAAAGTTAAACTAACCATTTATACAAACTGAAAGCTACAAACTATGAAAATAGTTAAATTCATACTCTAACCCATTTTAAACTTATCATGTTTTGGAATTGGTGTCGCGTTGATGTGGAACAATTACCCTTTCCCAATCCTGTGATTAGTTAGCCTATTTCAATCAATTATATGGAAGAGAATAGACGAAACCATTGTGATAAATGGATGAAAACCTAGTTTATCCTAAATTAAACATGATGCAAGCTAAGTTAACATGATTCTATGCTAAAATTGATCTAATTATGCAATTGCTAAGCTAATCTAAGTTAATCCTAAGCTAAAAGATGAAAACCCTAATTCATATACAAACTAAGATGGATGCATGGAACCATTAATGGATGCTTAAGCTATTATGCAATTTAGAAATCAACTAAAACAAGCTAAAAGTGAGTAAATTGAGAGTGTGAGTGTGAGTGAATTCAAAAATATGAATTTGTAATAGAAATATGGATACATTTCTCTCTAAATACTGCTTTATTTATAGGAGAGCAAATGAGAAATGGAGGGTTGAGATCAAAAAGATTAATCATCAGTCAAGGATGAAGAAGATGAGAGGCATGGATCATGGATTCTCACCAATGGATGAGAATGCATGATGGAATTTTAATCAAGGGATCACATTTTCTTCAAACAAACACACTTTTGACATGTTCACATAGGTCAAAGGTGACTTGTTCAAAAGGTTAAAGGTTAAAAATTGCATTAGAAGCTAAGTGAAAATTCCCCTTTTTGAAATGATGGAGGAATAAGAATATTCCTTGGAATATTCATTTGGGTGAGGATAAAAGGAATTTTTCAAATTAAAAGAAATTCTTAATTGTGCAAAAAAGGGATAAGGAATATTCCCCTTTTAGAGGAAAATTAGTTTAATTGCTAATTAAACAAGGTTTACTCATGCAATTAGGGGATTTGGAGGAATTAAAGTGATATTCATTAAATTAAATGATTTAATGAATGGGGGAGTGATGAATGGATATTTAATTAAATAACATGACATAAGGAATTAAATTAAATGTTTTGATTTATTTAATTTAAGGAGATGAAATGTTAGTTTGAAGGGGAGTGAATTAACCTGAATTGATGAATTTGTCTAATGGACAAAAATGATTCCATTAATTAAATTAAGTAGGTTAATTTAATTAATTAAGTGAAAAGAAGATGGGTTTAAAGAGGAAATGATGTTAATAAACCTATTTCAAGTGTATGATATCATTCAAGACATTTTTTAGTGTCTACAAGAATAACAAATCTATATGGGTTTAAAGGGTTTAGGGTTCATCTACTAGGCTTTAGGTCCTATGGTTTAGGGTTTAGGGTTTCTAGGGTTCATGAGATGCTTAGAATGAACAAATCTATATCGGTTAATGGTTTAGGATTCATCTGCTAAGCTGCAGGTCCTATGGTTTAAGGTTTAGGTTTTCTAGGGTACATGAGATGCTTAGAAATACAAATCTATATGGATTAATGCTTTAGGGTTCATCTTCTAGAATTTAGGTCCTATGGTTTAGGGTTTAGGGTTTCTAGGGTTCATTAGATGCTTAGAATAACAAATCTATATGGGTTAATGGTTTAGGGCTCATCTTCTAGGCTTTGCTTAGCAGGATCATGGTATGCCAAAAGTGGCAATATTTGTAGGGTATCTTTTTTCACCCAAAATTAATGGAGGGTTTTAGAGGAGATTCTCAGATTTCCAAAAATATAAATTATGATTTAATTTGAATTTAATAAATAATTATTATTCATTTTCTATTAGAATTCTAAAGTCTTAGGCTGATTGAAAAACATCTATAACTTTCAAATGGTACCATATTTTTTGAATCCAAAACATGGTCACATTCTATGCTTTACATACTATATGATTAAAAAAAGAAAAATTAAATTTCATGAATTTTTGACCAAGTTAAGGTGGTCTAGTTTTTATATTTTCTAAAAGTTGTAATAAAAAATTCATAATTAATTATTTACTTGGAAAAAAATTACAAAAAAATATGTATCACATCCGGACATAGAATAACAGAAATCTTATATTTGGAAATTTCAAATTTTCACCAAATAGTTAAACCTAGGTTTATTTTTGAAATAATATAGCTCAAGTTGCCTCTTCTAGGCTTGGCATACCAGGTCCTATGGTTTAGGGTTTAGGGTTTCTAGGGCTCATGAGATGCTTGGAATAACAAATCTATATGGGTTAATGGTTTAGGGTTCATCTGCTAGGTTTAGGTCCTATGGTTTAGGGTTTAGTGTTTCTATGGTTCATGAGATGCTTAGAATAACAAATATATATGGATTTTAAGGGTTTAGGGTTCATCTCCTAGGCTTTATGTCCTATGGTTTAGGGTTTAGGATTTATAGGGTTCATGAGATGCTTAATCTCTTTTAGTCATCCCTTTAAGTCATTCTCTCAAATCCCCTTAATCCACCCTCTTACATCCCTTTAATTCATTCTATCAACTCCCCTTAATCCATCCTCTTACATCCCTTTAAGTCATTCTATCAAATCCCCTTAACCCACCCTCTTGCATCCCCTTAATCTATCCTCTTAAACGACCCTTAAGTCATATCCTATTACATCCCCTTAATCCACCCTCTTGCATCCCTTAAGTCACTCTAATTGGTGTTGTAATTAATATTTAATTACACTTTACATAAGTTTACTTAGGAATTATTTAATTCCTAGGTTATAGGTTGTTATCCTTATCTTGCTGAGCTATCTTTTTACTCAAGATAAGATTAGGTTTATGCATCTTTTCTTTTATAAAGAAAATTATATCTTGTAATTAATTGTACTTTGAATATATCAATTTGCACATATTTATGCAATATCTCTGCTTTTTTGTTTTTCTCTTCTATGGAAGGTGATTTTCAAGTTTTCATTTCAGATCTTGGTTTCTAACATGGTATCAGAGCCTTAATTTGCAACCTCTTCTCAGATTTTTGAGAAAATCATTACAGAGTTCATTCGGGATTCCTCGAGGGTATCATACCTTGTGTTCATTTATGAGCTATTTTGGATCTGATCGGGCTTCACCATTCGATTCAGAGCACTGGAAAAAGTCAGGATTGCCTTTTATTTTGCAGATTTTGTTCTTCATTTGTCAGATCTACGAGGATTTGAAGTTTATGAGGGTTTCTAGATCTAGAGCATACCTAAAATTTTGGAGCGTTTTCAGCCCAAACGGACCTCACCATCACGTTTAGAGCGCCCAAAAACCCCAAAATCGACTGTCAAATTGTCAAAATCAGACACAGTGACTTCAGGAGGTAATTTTTTTTCATTTATGGGTCGTATGACCCGGTACAACACGCAATCCAAGAAAAAAATTAAAAAAAACCAGAGTTAATGGGCGCCACTATTAGTTAACCACTAGCAGTTAATGCTAGCAGTTAGCCTAACAGAGAGGATTAACTCCAAACCCTTTTGGAGGAGTTTTGGTATTTTGGGCATAACTTTTGCGTCTAAACTCGGATTTTCAAAAACAAAATATCATCAGAACGCTGGTTCCGAGATCTATCATGTGGCATAGTTTAGTTTTCAGTATTTTTTAGTTTAGATGCATTTATTTCTGTTTGAAGTCAGATGTTCATTTATTGCTTCCGAGCTCATAACTTTTTGCCAAGATCTTCGATTTTCGCCTTCTTTGCAGCGTTGGAAAGGTATTGAGGAGCTCTATTTTTCTGTCCATGAACCTTTTTTTATATCTATCCCAGGTTGATCGTTATTCCATATTTGTCTCAATGGGTGTTTTGGAGATTACTTGGATGTTTTAGTAGTTGGAAGGGTGAAACTTGAATATTTGTACTTCATTTAAGTACCACATCATCTTATTTTATTTTTATGCACATTTAGCATTCTCTCCTTTTACAATCATTGGGTTATTGTAATAAATGAACTAAGATAAAGTTCCATCAGGGGAGTTTCTTGCATAATAATCTGATTAGAGTGTGCATGCACTTTGATCTCCATCTTCATCTTGATTTGTTGGAAACTCGCATGGGTTATCTAGTTTCTTAGTTTATTTTGGCCACATCTTGTCTTGCTTGACACATATCAGATTCACATCAGTTCACACTTCAATTGAGAGATCATGGTTCCTGATATGCATTGGTTCAGATCTTTCTCAGTTTGAAGGCCATGTTTTTATGGTTAATGTTCTAGAATCTTGATGGTACTCATCTTATGGGGCACTTTTAGTTTCAGTTTAGCATTGGCATCGAGACATAACTTCCAAATTTTGTCATCATTATGGGTGGCTTCATCCTTTCATCTACTGTTGCTTACAGATTCTAGGGTTGATCTAGTATTTGAGTTTCGAGTGTTCCTTGGCATCAGTTCTGCTATTGCATTTGTGATTCCATTATGGTATTTTGCAAATAGAAGTATATTTCCTTGCTTGCCAGATTTGGGGTTCCAATTTTGCTTCATCAAAGTTCTTCCAGTAATTCTTTGCAATAGTTCATCTCTTTGAGGGGGGGTTTTTCCCACTGGGTTTTCTCTCTCTTTGCATTTGTAAATGGGTACCTAATCAGGCCTTTATTTCTGGGACCCATCTCACATCATTTGCATAATTATCTGCTTCTCCCTAAGTTGCACTTATGGAGGGGTGTTGGTGTAATTAATATTTAATTACACTTTACATAATTGTACTTAGACATTATTCAATTCCTAGGTTATAGGTTGTTATCCTTATCTTTCTGAGCTATCTTTTTGCTCAAGATAAGATTAGGTTTATGCATTTTTGATTTTATAAAGAAAATTATATCTTGTAATTAATTGTACTTCGAATATATCAATTTGCACATCTTTATGCAATATCTCTTCTTTTTTGTTTTTCTCTTCTGTCGAAGGTGATTTTTTGGTTTGCATTTCAGATCTTGGTTTCTAACACTAATGATTCCCCTTAATCCATCATCTTAGAACCCGTTAAGCCATATCCTAGGGTTCATGACATGCATCCCATTAATCCACCCTCTTACATCCATTTAAGTCATTCTATCAATTCCCCTTAATCCAACCTCTTCCATCGCTTTAAGTAATTGTATTAACTCCTCTTAATCCATCCTCTTGCATCCCCTTAAGTCATTCTCTTAACTCTCGTTAAGGAATTCTCTTAGGACCCCTTAAGCTATATCCTCTTAGGACCCCTTAATCCATCCTATGGAAAACATCACTTGAATTTGTAAGGAATTTATAGGATCCAATTTTCTAACTTTTATTATATATTGTTCTTTTCTCACATGAATTATTTAGTTAAATGAATCATAAAAAACTATAGTTACTTTACTTACATTAATTATTTTTGTAGGTTCTCATCAAGTCGGTCTACCATGTATATACATGCACATATATGTTTCATCATGTTATACAGTTGTATTAAACATCAATATACATTATATATGTTTTTTCAATGTATGAACTTCAATGAACTTATTAGTCACCTTTTAAATATCTTGTTCCAATTTTATCTTATACAAATCATGTCTTGTATTTAGCAGATTTTATATAATTGTTCAATTGTATAGATTATACATTTTATACATACAAGGAGATAGATTTTTGTTCAGTGATTCAAATATTTGCTAGAATTGGAAAATAGTTAAAATTACCTTCCCTTAATTTATTATGAATATGATCTAAACTATTTAAGGAATGTTTTAATTTTTCACCTAACCATGTGATAAATTATTGAAATTGTAGAGTTAATCATTTTAATACATGTCTAAACTTAATTCAACAATGGCATGTAAATATATATGAAATTTGATTCTAGATAAGAATTTATATAGTGAATATTACTTGAAAATTAGATAAAATATATATACATACATGAGTGCATATAATCATCAAAATGAACATAACATGATCATAATTGAGTGCATGTATAATCATCATATTAAAGTCAACTAATATAAATAAATAGAAACATGATCATATTAATCAATATAATGTATGTGAAATGGTCCATGAAATAACATGTTCAAAATGTATATGTCAAGTCCAACGCATATATTTAAATAAAACTAGAGATCTATAGTCCATACAATTTAAAACCATCTAACTAACAACACAATTAGTCAAATCAAGTCTTCTCTTTTCTTCACACGAATACCCGTATCATGCTCTAAAAGAGTACAAGAAACTTGAAATTAGATTTAAAGTTATTTAGAAATTTTGATATAATTTAACATATAAACTTGATAAAAATAAATTTAATTAAATATCTAGAAAATATAGTAAAAAAGATTTTTAGTATGCATAAATTACCATATGATCATGTGAATCTACTAGCACATTTTGTTCAATGGGTAGCATAGCTGTCAATTGAGATTCAGGTCAAAATGCTTGATCTACTATATCCTGTATATTCATATAAAGCAAAAAATATGTTAAAACCTTGAATATATATATTTAAAAGGTCCCTAAAAATTGTATAAGAGATTTAGTAAAGTTTACAACCTTGAATGATATGACCTCATGATCATGCACCTAATATTTCCCATGCATAAATGTTGATGATGTATCAGGGGTTCCTGCCATGGGTATCACATGAAATCCGTGCATATAGATACAACTATGTATAGATCATTCACACATGTATACAAATTGAAATTAAATTATATCTATGATGTATATTTAATTTAAACTTAACAAAATTTTGCAAGCACGCACGTGAGATGATGATGACTTAGGAGCACTCACCACAACTTGTGGTTGGTTGGTACTCAGTATTACATGATCTCCCTACATCTAGATATAATATATCTTTTCACACATGTTTAAAAATTCAAATTAAATTAGATATGTCCACATAAATTAAAATATATATTGGTTTGTACCTGACCAAAAGGTGAGCCCAAATCTACAACACTCAAAATATAGACACGATCATATTGAGATTCAGGAATCCTATGATCATGAATCTACACCGAACACTTCTTGAATTAATATCATATTATATATATAATTTTATGTCATTATTTACATGAATTTTGCGCATTTCAAACAAATTATTTAAATGTGCCAAGTTCAAAAGATGAACATACTTGTGTGGGATGATCCTCAAGATATAGCAAATCCATATATGACTCCATCCTAGATGCATGTGGGTCACCTAAAGTGGATGCATGAGTATGCCCATAGCTTGAGCCTCCATGCTCTCTATTACCCACTTTAGTCGCCAAATGTGTAGTCGATGAGTGAGATGTCTTGAAAGAGAACTCAATACTCCTAATGTCGACAACATCGTTTGCTACTAAAATGTAGCGAGAACACTAGGAGAAGGAGCAATAATAGGAGCAATAAGAGAACGCCGTTGAGGATCGACATGTATACTCCTAATCTATGTTGGGGCATGCCACACCCAGCTCCCTGAAATGACCTCATATCAAAATAGTTGGGTTTTTAACCCAACTCAAACTCAACTCATAACTTTCTCAAAAAGTAGAGAGGCACCTCACAGTTGCCATGTGGTGGAGTATAAAACACCATCCACCATCTATCCCAGAAGTTTGCAGCTATTTGTAGGTGCCTACACCATTTAATTGAAATTCATTTTTTGGTGGGTGGAATTGGTTCGTTTGTTTGGGGGCTAAAAAAATGTTGGAAAATAGCTTGTTTGGTAATTTTAAGGTCATGAATTTCTTTATACGACAATCCATCTACATAGAATTGTCTCCTCTCTTCTCTCCATTGATGGAACCTATCTAGGTCTACATCAATAGATCAAACAAAATTGACAACAGTTTGCATTGAAGATGCAAACCGTGCGAGATGGGGGGGTATTAGGCTCATTTTTTTATCAAATATATATTTTCCTAAATCACATTAAGGTTTTCTCTAATCCTCTCTCTTAACTGAGCCTGATCTACTATAGGGCATGGGGGGTTAGGAGGTGGAGAGTGTAGAGGTGTGGGGTTTTGTTGTGGTGTCCGACCTAGATGTATGGGATCTTCAGGTTGTGCATTAGGTATAAAATCCTCTATGGAAAAATTGTAAATGTATTAAGTATAATTTAATGAGCTACTTGATCATAATTTATTATTGGCATTTCATGATTGTGTGATTTTGGGATGGTGATATTTTGGTGTAATTTCTAACTAATTTTCTAGAGTTGTTTTTCTTAACTAGCCTATATTTCCTTACTAGTTTGAGAAGATAATCATGGTTATTTCAAAAGTTTCTTAGGTTTGGTTATTATATATTTGATAGACATATTTATAAGTCTCAAACGTTGTCACTTTTGAAAGTTTTAAGTATTAGGTCCATGAAGAGGAATATATAAAATTATAAATTGTCCATTCCTTTTCATTGTCTATTATGGACCATGAACCTTGAATTTTTTTTGCAATAAATATGATTTTGAGAATTAGATCCAACAAGCATATTCATATAAAATTTATTTTATGATAGAGAGTTTAATTTTATTAAATCATGTATATTCAATTGGTTTTGTGTTGACTTCTAGTAACCATATGGTTTCATTTTCCTTGCAAGGTTAAAATTGAGTGGTGTGTGGTTGTTAATTTCAAATTATATCATTTTATCTTGGACTAATGAATGTCATGCCTTAGTGATGATTTTTAGATGACTCTATGTATGTCCTAACCTATGCATTGTTTTTCAATGAAATATTCCTCCTAGGCATCATGTCACTCGCAAAGTGGGAATGAGCGGAAGGCTAAGAAGCCACCTATGAATCCTATTGCTGGTCTTCAACTTATTGATCTCCTTCAAGATGTAATAGTAAGGGGCCCTCATCAAGAGGTATCTATGTGTGATAATTTGTAAACTAATGTAATAAATAAGGTGGATGTGAATCTATGTGTAGATTGAATGCATTTTGAAAGGTGTTGTAATGGTAGAAATTGAGAGATTCTTAACATGTATTTGTGGGTAACTAGAAAGTATTATATTTTCTATCAAGGAGGTACTATAGAACACTTGCAATAAATTGGTAGTATTACTAAAAATCACTTGCAACCTAAATGTAACAATTTCTTGTAAAAAAGGGGCGATGGTACAATGGGTGACTTATATCATAGAAAGGTTGGAGTCACTTGCAATTTTATTTGAGATTTAGATATTTATTAACTTAGATTTATTATGAGATGTAGAGAGTAGGAGGTCAACTAGTGTTTGTATTTAGTTTGTTAAGCGGTACAATAAATTGGATGAGTGAGTAGCACATTGTGGTTTCTATATCTATTAGTATGAAAGGGGTACTTTACCTAACTAGTTCATTCTTAGCTAGTTCTCCACTAAATTCCTCTTCACACTAGCTTAAATTTACATAGGGATAAGGTGGTTGAGCCTTTAATGACATGAGTTTTCACACCTCATTGGTTGCCAAAACTTATCATAATGTGGTTGCATCTATCTCTCCCCTTGGCCTATATAATCATGACATTTTCTTTGTAATCTCAATTCTCAAGTTGAATATAGCTTTACATTATTGCGAGGAATATAGTTTATTCCTCCTTATATTTCTAGTTTTGTTTTCCTTCATTAATTAGATTCCTGGTAGGATAGTTAGCAAAACTCACATGGTATTAAAGAAAAATTTGAATTATGGGTTAACATTCCTATAGGAAATCTGAGAGTGTTGAGGCTTTTTTCAAAAAGTGAGTATGCTCATCTCTTGCATCCTCAGATGATTTGGAGAATCAGAAAGGTGTGAAAAATATCAGTTTCTGGGGGGTTCATACATTGAATTTTCAGTTATAGGTCTTCTGAAGCTTCCTGGAGAGATTATGAGCTCATCATTGAGTCCAGAGCAGCTGAGACATTCATATATGCCCCTTATTTTACCTAAAATGGACATCGGAGGCTAGATCTATAACGATTTGAAGTGGGAGGTTCATTACTAGATCCAACAAGGAGCTATCATTTTAGAGCATTTTGGGTCAAATTCAACCCTGCCATCATGCTCAGAAGGCCCGAAAACCATAAAATTGATTGTGAAAACATCGATTTTGGACAGAGTTGCCAGGCAAGGCAAAAAAAAATTGTCGAGGGAGCCATTTGGCACCCATGAACAACTAATTTAAAAATAATATATTTTTTATTTGAAAATGAAAAAAAAAATTTAAAACAAAAATAGTTTTATTTGTTTTTTTTGCAAATAAAACTATATTAAAAAAATTGCAAACAAAAATATATTTTGATTTTATAAAAAAAAATTGAAAAAAAAAATCTCTTTAGATATATATATATATATATATATATATATATATATATATATATATATATATATATATATATATATATATATTTGATGGAGGTCATCCACAAATTCGTTTTTGCTACCCGATATGGGAGCACGAGCCTTCTTGGGATGAACATCTTCGGCTAAGAGCCAAGGACTGAGGGGTATCCATTCCACCAAGTTCTCCCGGGGCATGATCCCAACCTCATCCCTTTTTCAATGTCAGAGCCTTTGCACTCATCAAGACTTGATCCCTGGTGGGCTCATTTAGAACCTTTCAACTTCACCACTAGACCAAGGGCCCATTGACAGATATATATATTTTATTTAAAAAAAAAAAAGGAATTGAAAAAAATATATTTATTTCTCTTTTAAAAAAATAAAAAATTACCAATTTAAATCAGAAAAAAATTTGCAAAAAATAAATTCATTTTAAAAAATGATTTAAAAAAAAAAAACAAAAAAAAACATTTGATGCACAGTACCTACGCAGGGTACCATTTGGTACCACTCGACTTTGCACAACAACATGCACATTGCGTCTTGCCTCGACATTCAAGCTTAAACATTCTTTTTTTCCTTTTATAAAATCTTTTATAAACTTTTAAACATTTTTTTAATATTTTTAAATGTTCAAAATTTTAGTTTTTGGAAAATTTTGTCGACGACATTTAATTTGCCAACTCTATTTGATTTTTTTCAATGTTTTTTAATTAAGAAACATTTTTTGAAGTTTGGGTGACAATTATAATAAAATTTTAATGCTTTTTTAAAAAAACTATAAAGTCTGCCACACATGGCTGGCGTTTTTTAATACTTTTTAATGTTTTTTATATATTACAATTTTAATTTATTTTGAACTCTGTTGACGGCTTTTGCCGACAATTTTTAATATATTTTTTAATTAATTTTTAAAATATTTTTAATTAAAAATTATAAAAATCTCATTGCCACTAAAGTTGGAGTATTTAGCGGTGATCAAATTGGAGGTAAACTAAATTTATCTGGCGGAGTGCTAAATTTGGTGAAGTTCTAAACTAGTTGAAAGACATATATATTTAGCAGACTATTAACTTTGGCAGAAATTTTGCTAAATTTGGTGGATTTTTTTTAAAGATTTATATACCCCCCCTCTCTGTTGATGCACTAATTTTTGAAGGCTAACTTTGGAGGCTCATAACTTGGGTTCCACAGCTCCATTTTTAGTGCATTTATTTTTATTTGGGATAATTTTTCATCCTATCCACATTGGTGAAGATGGTTTCATATTTTGGTGCACAAATTTTTTAGAAATTTTTGATTCTCATAGATGATTCCTCATTGTTCTCGTTTTGCAAATTTCAAATTTGCATAACTTTTGCATACAACCTTGGATCAAGTTGATTCTTTTTTTGAAAGTGCATGATTTTTCATGTACTTCGCATTGGTGTTGTTTATTTTATATGAAATTGTACCAAATGTATACTTTCAGCACATGTTCATTTCTTGAAAATTTGTAAAAGGATTGAAATCCTAAAATCTGTAACTACACTAAATATAAAGTGCCAAATCATTTTTTTTTTTGGGGGGGTTCTTTTATTCAGTAAAGAAGATGGGTCTCTTGTTCTCTTTGTGCTTTAACATCTCTCATACTTTGTGCTCTATTTTTCCTTCACTATGGATACATTTAAGTTTCCATTGCTCACACCTTACAACTATAACACATGGCATCAAAATGCATGGAATGCCTTAATGTAACTAGGATATAAACCTTATGTTGAGAAGAAGGTAACTAAACCCACAAATGATAAGGAAAAACTACTCTAGATGTTTGAACATACAAAAGCTCTTGGTTGTCTAAGGAGTTTAGTTTCTCTTGATATCATGTTTTAGATTGAAGAATATAAAGATTCACATGATCCATGAAACAAAATAAAAACTCTCTATGGTACAACTGATAAAGTTCTTGGTTATCAAATTGACAATGAATTAATGATTCTTGATCCAAAGTGTTTTGATAACATCCAGGATTATGTAACAAAGGCCAATGACCTTATCTAGCAATAACACTCTAAACAAACTTGGACCTAAATTTGTAGCTTTTTTTTCTAGCTTTCATACTCATAGGTTTAAAATGGGATCCACATTCACTACACCTTCTTTTGCTTCATTTTCTGAAATGTTGATGCAAGAACAAGGAAAGCTTCTATAAATGGGTCTTCTTAATCCTTCATGCTCACAAGCTTTGATGATTGGTCAACCAAAGGGTAAATGTTTTTTAAAGAAACCTGACAACGAACAAAAAATTAAAGTCACAAAGAGATCAAGCACAATCATCTTCTACAACAAAAGTTTACTTCAAATCCTCCTCTTCAAAGGGAAATTTTCAAAAGAAGGAAAGGAAAACTTGTAGCTATTGCAAGAAACCTGGTCATGAGGAACATTATTGTCATAAGAAGTAGATTGATGAGTTAAAGCATCTTCTTAAATGGAACAACATTAATCTTCCTTCTTCTATTGCTCAACAATCCTCTACTTCTTCCAAATCAGGTAGAGGGAAAGCACATGCACTTGTTGCTATTACCGATTCTTCAAAAGAGGTGATTCTTGACTTAGGTGCATCACATCACATGGGTTCTATTAAAGAACAATTTTCTTTGTTTAAGCCTTGTTTTTGTGCCCCATTTTCTCATTGGAGATGATTCTCTAGTGGATGTAATTGGGAAGGGTTCAATTGATATTGGCAATGGTACATTTGAGGATGTCCTCTGTGTGCCTGATTTGTCAGCCAACCTTCTCTTCATCTACCAAATCACTCAGAATGGTAGAAAATTTGAATTCACTCAAGATTTTGTCAACATCAAGAATCTTGAAGATAATGCAGTCCTTGAAATTGGTAATCCCAACCATGAGTCTTTCTTGTATGCTTTCTCTCATTTTGTACCCAATTCACATTCAACTGCATTGCTCACCCATTCAAATTCAATGAGAAAACTATGGCATAAGTGATTTTCTCATCTCAACTACCGCTATCTTCAGCAACTCAAAAAACAAAATATGGTCATGTGTCTTCCTCAAATCAATTTTTCTGATGGTGTATGTCTAGGTTGTTCCTTGGGAAAACATCTTGAAGACAACTTCAAAAAATGGAAGGCTTGAAGGGATTCAAAAGTCCTTGAATTGGTTCACAGTGACTTGGCGGCTCCTTTTCATCATTATCTTTGAGTAAGGCTTGTTATTTGCTCACCTTAATTCATGACTATTCCAGCTACACATGGGTCTACTTTCTTTGAAACAAAGGAGAAGTCTTTGATAGATTTCAAGAGTTTAAGGCTCATGGTAAAATTTTTTTTGGAAAGTGTGTCAAAATTCTTCACACTAATAATGGCAGATAATATGTGAACCACTGATTTGAGAAATTCTATAGTCTTGAATGGATTGATCTTCAACATACTATTTCCTATACACCACAACAAAATGGTGTCGCTAAGAGGAAAAATAGGTCCCTAAAAGAGATGGTGGGTTGCATTATCCACGCTCACTCCCTTGCACCTGCATATTGGGTAGAAGCTATCAACTGTGCTTCTCACATCCAAAATAGATTTCCACATAATGCATTAAAGGGCATCAGTCCCTTCAAAGCTTGGTGTGGTAGGAAGCCTATTGTGGGGCACTTTAGAGTTTTTGGATCTCTAGCATGGGCACATATCCTTTAGAGAACCACAAGGCCTTGGAACCTTAGAGTTGGCCTTGTATATTTCTTGGTTACCCTAATGGTGTCAAAGGATATCGACTGATGGATCCTATAACACATGAACTCTTCTTTGATGAAATCTCTTCTAGCTCATCCTCTACTCTTCCTTCCTCCATAGTGGGTTTAGAGGATTTTGGCATTGATGCTTTTCCTCAAGCTTCCTCTAGTTGTCGAGATGATCATGATATTTCATCTTCCTCTTCAGAGAGTTTAGAATCTCCTCCTCCATCCCCTACCATGCTTCATTTTGCTCTCCAAATACTAGAGTCTGCATGCGATCTTGATGGGGATCCTTCAAATACAAGGAGGACTCAATCACAACATCAAGACATTCCACATTCCTACATCACCACAACTTTAGATCTATAGTCATTACATGAAGCATCTGGTATTGTTGAATGGGATTCCACAATGGAGGAAGAGTACAACTCTTTAATTTGGAATAAAACATGGGATCTTGTTCCACTTCCTCGAGGAAGAAAATTGGTTCAGTTTAAGTGGATTTATTGAACCAAATTTGTAGTGGATGGTTCAGTTGAAAAGTATAAAGCATGACTTATGGCCAAAGGTTTCTCTCAAGTACCAGGTATTGACTACACTGAGAACTATTCCCCTATTTCCAAAATGAACTCCATTTGCATGCTACTTTCTATTTATGCAACTCATGGTTGGGTTGTACATCAAAAGGATGTGAAGAGTGCATTTCTTCATGGAGATTTACATGAAGAACTTTACATGGAGCAACCACAAGGATTCATTCAATATTATTCATTGGTTTGTAAAATAAAAGTATCTCTATGTCCTCAAATAGGCTCCACAAGCTTGGTATACCAAAATGGACTCCTTTCTTCTGTCCATTGGGTTCTCCAAATGCCACTCCAATCTAAATGTCTACATCATGTGGTAGGAGGATGCTCTTTTCTTTTTGACTCTCTATGTTGATGTCTTGATTGTCAAGACTGCTTTGCATGCTAGATTTGCAATGAGTGACTTGGGTCTCTTACACTACTCTCTTGGGATCTCACTTGCACAACATAAGTATGCTCTTGATATTTTGTCACATTTTCATATGGTTGATTGTAAGCCTGCACCGACTCCCTTTCTGTCTGGAGTTAAGCTTGAGGCCAAATGTTCCACACCACTAGTTGATGCTACTTTGTATCATCAAATTGTTGGTAGCCTCATCTACTTGACTCATACTCACCCCAACATTTCCTTTGTAGTTGGAATTGTTTTGCGCTTCATGATGGAACCACATGAGCTTCATTGGAAAGCTACCAAATGCATCTTGCACTACATCTAGGGCACTCATCAACATGAGATTCACTATGCAATAGGCACAAGTTCAGACTTACTTGGATACACAGATTCTAATTGGACTAGTGATATTGATGATCACAAGTCCACATCTGGCTATAATTTTTACTATGGTTCTAGTCCCATTTGTTGGAAGAGCAAGAAGGAACATGCCATTGCTCTTTCTTTAACTGAGGCTGAGTATCGAGGGCCTATCAATGTTGCCACTAAGGCTATTTAGCTTCAAAATATCCTCATTGAACTTGGAATCACCTTTCAGAATCTATTAGTCATCTATTATGACAACCAGAGTGCCATCCATATCTCAAAGAACTTGGTCCATCATCAACGAACCAAACACATCAAGATCCATATGCATTTTCTTTGGGAGCTGATTTAGGAGCAGGTTATTGATTTGCGATATTGTCCTACAACAAATCAAGTTGCAGATATATTCACCAAACCCTTCACTAAGAGCAAGTATTTTCATATTCGGTTTCTCTTAAGGGTGGGGCATATCTCTTCTGGGGGGGTCACTTAGAACTTCTTCATTCACCCTCTCATGGCAAGATTTTTTTCCCACTAATTTTTCTCCTTCTTTATCATTGAGAGGTTATTATGTACATGGGTACCTCATCAGGCTGGGTAGATGAGACCCATATTTTCATCTTTGCATTCTATACTTCTCCGTAAGTTTCACTTAAGGGGGGTGTTAGTGTGAAAGGGGTACTTTATCTAACTAGTTCATTCTTAGCTAGTTCTCCACTAAAGTCCTTTTCACACAAGCTTAACTTTACATAGGGATAAGGTGGTTGAGTCTTTAATGACATGATTTGTCACACCTCATAGGATTCGAACACTTAACATAATCTGGTTGCATCTATCTCTCCCCCTGGACTATATAATGAAGGAATTTTATTTGTAACCTCAATTCTCAACCCAAATATAACTTTACATTCTTGAGAGGAATATAATTTATTCCTCCTTATTTGCTTTCCTTTGGTCATTAGATTCCTAGTAGGCTAGTTAGAAAATCTCACAATATCTACTATAATGAAAAAGTATGTTGTAGCTACTCTTGTCTTTAAGGATTTTAGTTATATTTACAACTTGTGATTAAATTTTGGGTTGGGTCCTATTGTAGTTTGAAATTAATACAATATTTAGTATGAAGAACATAAAATTTCATATATAAATGAAGCATGTTGATGTAAAGTATCATTTTTTTATGATGTGGTGGGGATAGGAGATGTTAGATAAATTTGATAATATGAAGAATGTTGCAAATATGTTAAAAAATCTAATAAAAATAAATAGGTTTAGATAGTGTGATGAAACTATTAGTCACACATCCCGTAGTAAATAGTTCACAAAAATGATTGTCAATGAGAATAAGAAAGATAAGTATAATACTCAACTTATAATCCTAATGTTTGGTTATCTATTTTTTTTAATGTGACCTCATTATTTTGTTGTTCACCTAAGCATGAATAGACCTATCTAGTGATTATAATTTTATGTGTCCATTATAAATAGACCTATCTAGGGATTATGTGTGATTTTAGGGCTAGTAAAAAGACAACAAATCTAGAATTTATAAATCTAATTTAGGTTTACGTTTTAGGGTTTAGGGTTTTATGTATAGGTTTTAGGGTTTAGGTCCTATGATTAAGGGTTTTATTTTTTGGGTCTATGTTTTTTGGAACCTAGGGTTTAGGGTTTTTATTTCTCAGCTAAATATGTCCAATTTAGGTTAAATTCAAGTTAATTTAGGTATAGATTTTATGGTTTTCAATTTATAATTTACCATTTTTGGTTTGGTTGATGTTTTTGGTTTTAAATACAATTTAAAAACTATAAAATATTCAATGTAAAATAAACAAAACAAACAAAAACTAAATAGCAATTACAAAAAGAAAATGAAAGATATAAAGCAAAGAAAAAGTAGAATTCAACCAACCTAGAGGTCACTAAGGTCGGTTGCGTCGATGGCAGGAGGTGGCAATGAAAATTTGGTTGAACTGGGCCCTCAAAAATGTGTACACGAATTAAGCTCTCCCTCAGGCACGTAGACAAGTTGCAGTGATAAAATGAATAACACTATCGTTAATTTAAAAATTAAATAGCTTTAAGAAATACGTATGTGTTTTGTAATGCATATGCATTTTAAGGTGCATACCTAGATCTAAATGCATATGCATTCAGATTTAGGATTGGGTACCCAGTCCAAAGTGTGTACACATGTTTTAAAAACACGTACATGTTTCTTGTGATTTTTTTTTTAAAATGAAACTTCCCCTCTTCATGGACCCAACTTCCAACTTTTACCCACAAGCTATATTCATATCCAATAAAGGTGCAAAAAAAAATTTGCATTCAAAGTTTGCACTCCTTTTAGGAGTGATTCTACATTCTTTAGCCCTATGACCAAACTGAGTACATGAATAGCAATATCCATAGAAATATGAGGAATACCTGGTCATAGCATCTTGTGTTGAATGAGGAAGTCTTTTATGCATCTGTCTTCTTGTGTCTCTCACCCTAGTAAACCCATCAGCATCAGTCCTTTTGAAACTTTGCTTGTTCTTATGGTGAAAAGGATTTGATTAGTTATCCTTCTTGTCTGTAGCAAGCTTCTTTTCTTCTTTAGTTTTCTCTACCTATGTAGATTTCTCATTGTAGTATCTTCCTTTGTAGCTACCCTCCTTGATAGGTTTAGACTTTTCTTTTGCTCTAAATCTTTCATATAATTTTTTAAAAGCATCAACAAAGGATATTTTCCATTTTTCCAAACCTAAGCCTAATTTTTCTTTGGTTGTAGGCTTTTTGGTGCTTAATAATTCATCCAAAAAATTTGACCCACCTTTCATCTTGATTCCTTTCTCTATTTGTTCTTTCTCCTTTTCTAGATCTCTTCTTAGAGCAACAATCTCTCCCTCAAGCTTCATGCATCTATTAACTTGAGCTTGCCACTTGGATTGAATCGCATCTTCTTCCCTATTGGATTGTTCTAGCTTCAACTTCGAATCTACCACATTCTAGGTAGATTCTTCTAGTTCCTTTCATAATTTATCAAACTCTTTTTGTGGAATTTTCTTTTGCTACTTGTTCTCCCTTTTTAACTTCTCAATCTCATCTCTGAGATCATCGAGCTCATCCAAAGCACAGATGAGTTCTCCCTCTAGGTAAACCACTCCTTCCTCTTCACCCTCTTTAGGAATATCTCCATCCTTTTCATTCTTCTGCTCCTCAAACTCTTTTTCCATGAAGAGAAACTCATTGTTTCTAGCAACAAAGGCATAGTTTATTTCATCATATGAGCTATTGCAGTATGATACATCACTATCTTCTTAAATGTATAGACTTTTATTTTTCCTCTAAAAATTTCTTCTCTTAGGATAGTAGGGTTTTTTCATTTTATCATCTACCTCTTGTTCATAGTTTCCTTTCTTGTTGTAAGGACATCTAGTAGCAAAATGACCTAATTTACCATATCTAAAGAATTTAAAGGGAAATTTACCCTTGTATTTTCCAAATCCTCTTCTTAGCCTCCTAATGATTTTTCCTCCTCCTCATCAGTATCATCATCCTCAGATGGAATTATCTTTTCCTTGTCTTTCTTGGTGCATCCTTCACCTTGTTAATTGTCTTAAAAGAAACTTCTTTCTTGGATGGTCCTTCATCTCTCATCCTCATCTTGTATGTTGTGAATGTACCATGTAGTTCATTCAATGTTAGTTTGTCTATTTCTCTCCCTTCTTATATAGTTGAGATCTTAGAGTCATACTTGTATGTCATTCATCTAAGTACTTTCAATACAACTATATCCTCTTTCAACTCTTCTCCATATCCTTTGATAGAGTTCACAATATCATTGAATCTCAAAAGATATTGTACAATCTTTTCTTCCTATGAAATTCTTAGGCATTCAAATCTAGCTTTAAGTATTTGTATCTTTGCCAACTTTACCTTGTCATCTCCTTCATAAATGTTCTTTAATGTATCCTAGACATCTTGTGCATTATTAAAATACATAACTTTGTTGTGCACATACCTAGATAGACTATTCATGATAGTGAACCATGCTTTTTCATTGTTCTCAAAGTACTTTTTAGCCATAGCAACAATAGGAGGTGTGGTAGGTGATGTGTATCCAGTTACCACTAACATCCAAATGTCAAAACCCAAAGATCCCAAATATCCTCTCATTAACAAGCTCCAATAGGCATAATTAGTTCCATGAAACTTAGGTTGCTTGGTTGAGGAAGAGCTTTCTTGATTGGCCATTTGTGTTCAAAAATTCAAGGATCTATCTGAGCTGATTAAGCTTCTCTCAGGGAACCTAGGGCTCTAATACCAATTGTTGGAACACAATAATCTATTGAGAGGGGGGTGAATCAATAGATTCTAAATTTGTATCCTTCTTCTAAAGAGCAACCGAAACACTTAAAAACTAGATGTCCAAATTAAAACTTAAAGATATGACAACCACATGTACATAAGAGATCAACACATAACAACAAATATACATGGAAAACTTAAGATGGGAAAAACCACAGTGAGAAAGTGCTGCCAGGAGCTACTCTCGTAATCCAACCTCACAGTGAAATCCCCTATTACAACTTTGAAGGGCACCAACCCTAAGGAGACACCTATCCCCTGAACTAAGGACCCACTCAATTATCTAATGGCACCAACCAATCAAATTTGCAACTTGTAAGGTGATTACAATTTGTTCCTAGGGAAATCTAATCAATATTACAGCTAATCCTATAATTGATCAACTCTTTGTTGCTATCATAACAACTTTGTTCTTTGCTCTGCACCCCACTACTTTAGCTCCACTCCTCTCCTTCTTTAGTGCATTCTTTGTTTTCCTAAATGCACTACTGTACTCTTCTGTAACTCTCCTTTTTTTTATGTATGTTAATTCAGGAGCTTAGGAAAACACTCTTCTTCTACATTC
This sequence comes from Sequoia sempervirens, assembly GCA_007258455.2. Classification (NCBI taxonomy): domain Eukaryota; kingdom Viridiplantae; phylum Streptophyta; class Pinopsida; order Cupressales; family Cupressaceae; genus Sequoia; species Sequoia sempervirens. The sequence continues at coordinate 40,905,254 of VDFB02018296.1, forward strand.
TTAGACACACTTCACATCTATTTTGTGTAGTGCACATCAACCATAATTTCCTAAAGATCTTTTACTATAATAAGATCTTCTATTAGGGTGAATATCTTCTTCACTGTCCTATAGCTGCACTAAGCCACACAATATTAATTCTTGTTGTAGAGAATTTTCCTCCCTTTCCATCATACCAAACCCTAAGATTGCATATGCAGTTAATGCTCACTTTTGATCCTATGATTTGATCTTGATTTCTATCTCTGTGGCCATCTATATTTCCATTCTATGTATCCAATCACATTACACCTATCATTGAAGCAAGTAGACCAATAATTTTTTTTTCTATATCAGTTTATAGGAGAAACCCTATTTACACAGAGCTAGCCATTCATGATCACCTCATTCAAATCTAAGCCGTCAATATCCTCCCTTTGCACCACAATCATGTGTTCTTCAATTACCGTTAGAAATTTAAATCATGACTATTAGATGAGTGATTAAATTTTGTTCATTAATCATGACCTTCAGAAACATAATGTATCTCCAAAACACTTAGAACAATCACATCCATATCCATGATGTAGTGATCATCCTTTGATCGCTTTCCTTTACTCTCTATCATCCATCACATATCGTTGATATGCTGCAAGCAATGCCAATCCTAACTATGATGCACTAGCACTTAGCGACGGAATAACATTTTGACACTTGTCCTTGTTGATGCCACTTTTTCACTATCTTTGCTTATCGCTCAAACCTTCAATCTACTTCACTTCACAATAGTGATGTGAAGTGGTCGGGCGATATGATGTTGTTTATCGCTAGTCCCACCAAAGTATTATTCTTCTTCATTGTGAATCTTTCAATCATCATGATCACAACCATTGACAATCCTCATCACATATCACTGATCTTCTTCACTTCACAATAGTGATGTGAAGCAGTCGGGTGATATGATTCCATATATTGCTAGTACCACCAAGGTTTTATTCTCCTTCATTGTGCATCATTCAATCATCATGATCACAACCATTGACAATATTCATCACATATGTTGATCTTGAGGTAGACTTCAACTTTCTTTCTAGTATGTGTGATAACCACTCATCCTGTATCATTGAGTTACAAACCAATTTTCAAAATTTATCCGTGACGTGTGATAGCCAACAATAGCCATCAAATTTCAACATTAAGTGTACACAGTTTGATCTTCAAGGGAACTCACTGACAACAACCAAGTGACAAGGCGAAGGGCCAATTATCAAAAAAACTTAAGGGTATAAGTTATGACTTAACTGACCTGCAACCTTCAATCAGTAGTCAACAAAAAAATAGAAGAATATTAAGGTTCCATGACCAAAGCACTAGGGTTTAATTGAAAAACCCTAATCCAAGACAAGAGCACAAGTATGAAAATTTTGAACATAACCTTCAACCTCTGGATTTTCCAAACACATTTCTAAGTAGCTCTTAGAATACCCATGTTGAATCTAGACTTAGACTTTTCTCTTGAGTACAAAAGGAAATCTCTGCAACATGACTGATTTGCATGACAATAATGCAATACTTTGAACAACATTTGCAACATTCACTCCATCTTCCAGATCCACAATACACCCTCTTCCTCAGACATCAATGACAACAATATTCCAAAAATACATTCTTTGGATCAAGACTTGGTGAAGGGGTGGTGAAGCCCCTTTAGATTTTCATTGTTTAAGGGAGGATAAAAGGAAAAAAAGAATATTAATCTTCTTTTTCCTTCTAATATGACTGAGAAAAGGAGAGTGGTAGCCACAGATAGTGGTGTACCTTCCTTCCAGTGTAAATTATTTTATTATGTGCACACTAACAATGTCGTAAGGAGCTGGAAGGCTTTCCTTATCGTAGCCATTTTGATAGCACTATAATTTCTCCTTCCCCTCCAAAAAATTATCAATGAATTGTTGGAAGTTTCCATTGCTGATTTTGGCCACCTTTAATTCATTGCACTCTAAACTCGTAGCCTCAGCTATCAATTTGGGAGTCACCACGAAGATGTAGTGATAGAAAAAGTATCCCTTTTTCTCACTAAATTTGGGAATAATGAATATTAAAATGAGCTTAATTATGCCTAAATTTAGTGTTGTAATGTGTTTTTCACATTCACATTAACTTTAGGACCCTTTTTAATAAAATGGACTTAATTGTACCTTATTTAGGGTGTTTTAAAGTGTTTCTTTACACTTTCACACTAATCTAGGGATTTATTGATTAATTGAGGCTCATTTTCCTTAATTGGCCCCTTTAATTCAAATCCAATCCTAATTAATTTTAATTTCTAAGGGATAAAGCCTGACATTCATAAATGATATCACACAACACTTAATTTTAAAAGGTGTTTCCTAGGTTGGTGACCTAGGACCCATTCACTACATGGCGAATGGGTCCTTACTAGGTCCTAGAACCCTATTTTAACATGATCTTTCAAATTGTCCAAATTGTGTTCTAGTGAAACATAGAAAATTTTCACCACTAGGGTTTTAGGACCTAGGGCAACAAGTTTTCTATACTCCACATTCAAGGATTCCCTAAATATCTCAATCAAATGATGATAATGAGAGAAAGAGATCTGCTAAGGGAATTTTCTAGGGTATTTTTAGAGATTAATGAGGGGTTCATCACCAAGTCATGACCAAGTCATGACTTGGAAAGACAAATTCAATGCAAAATGTAATGCTTAACCCTAATATGATGCAACACTTCACTAAATGAACTATAAATGAAAATAAATGATAACAACAAACTAGAAAAAGCATAGAGGAGCACTAAAAACCTGAGAGAGATTTAATCAAAGCCTGAAATGTTGAATAACTTGAAATTTAGGCCTACTGGGACTCATATGCCAATCTAGATCAATCGGTCCTAGATCTGGGTTTTTGTGCAGAAATAGGAATCTAACAAATGAGTATCTGAATCTGTAAAAACCTAAAAATTTGAGCTAAACTAGGACTCATATTCTAGAACTAGTGAATCAATCTAGTTAGGGTTTTCTAAAGCTTTAAAGTCTAAATTTGGTCTTCAATATTTTCTCTCTTTGTTCCTCTTTGTTTTTGGATCTGAAAATTTGATTTCAAGGCTATAGGTGAGTTTTTAGTGAAGATAGGAACCTTGCAAATGAGGGGAAAATTCCAATAACTTTACACAAGCTTGTAACCTAATCATCAAGGATCTTCAAATCTACAAAACACCTAGATCTGCAATCACACAAAGAAAGAGAGAAAAGGTGTTGACTGTTAGGGAATATGGGTTTTCCTTGGTCAAACCCCTTGTAGGTAATTAAACTAAATGATGAGCTAATGAAATGAAGTCATGAAACATGAAACAAAGAATGTGAATCATGGACAATGATACCTTGAATGATGCCTTGTAAATGATGTCTTGTAAATCTATGACTCAACATGAAATGGCCATGAAGGATGTTGATCTTGATCTTGATCTTCAATGCTACATCACAACACTAGCTCAATAACATGCTTGATGCTTGATAATCTTGCCAAACTCTCCTAACAATCTTGTGAAGTGTTGGAATGGTTAACTCTTGAATGCTTGACTTGATATCATGTAGGCCTTATGAAATAATTGTTTGAGAGCTCATTTATATAGGAAATCCATTTAATATCTCATGTATTAGAACCCAATGGCTAACATACATGAAATTTGAACTTAAAACCCAGTTTTTCCTGCTCAAAACCTTAAAAATAGGTCAAATAGGACTCATACGCTACCAATGGCATATGGGTCCCACCTGGATGGAAATTATATGCCCAAGGTGGCCTATGGGTCACACAAGGCCTCTTTTGATTCCTAAAGTGTTAGAGATTGCGTAAATTAAGTTTATATGTTGATCTTGTCAAGAATTTAATTGGAACATGCCTTGGGATGGACAATATAGGGTCTTAGGGGCCTATTAATGATGATATTAAGGTCATAAATGTAATAGGGCCTAAAATCCAATGTGAAAGTGTAAATAAATACACATTACAACATTAAATTAAGGAAAAAAAGGTCAATTTAGCTCAAAAGGGCCCTAAATCCCACGTGAATGTGGAAAACACATTACAACACTAGATTAGGTCCACTTAGTTTACAACCCTCCTAAACTTAATGTGAAGGTGTAAAAAAGTACACTTTACAACATTAAATTAAGGAAACCTTAGGTTTATTTAGCTTTAAAAGGGCCCAAAACGTTGTGTTGATGTGTAAAAAAAATCACAACACTAGATTAAGGTGATATCAAGTCCAATTTATCATTAATTATTTCCAAATCAAGCAAGGAAAAGGTGTAGTTTTTTTGTTCCACATTTAGTCCCCACTTTAGTTAGAGGATGAATTTTCTTCAAACTCACACTAAAGTAGACATTCAAGAGGGGTCCCAATATACTAATGTGGATGACAAAGGATGAGAAAGATCAAAGGAGGTGGCCAAGACCCTAGGATACACGATCCTACATCAAACTGACATAAGCACAAAGGGACACACACAAGGTGTATGATATGTAGCAAAACGAGATACACAAACATACAACACCAAAGACATAAAGAAGAAAGAAAAGAATAAGATGAGTGGAGGGTATGTGTAGGATTATGATGGGCCAAAAAGTGGCGATATAATGGGTTTTTGTAGGGTATGTGGCTGACGACATTTTTTTTACCCAAAATTGATGAAACGAAAAGGGTTTTTAAAGGAGATTCTTAGCTTTCCACCAATATAAATTATGATTTACTTTGAATTTAATAAATTATTATTATTTATTTTTTATTTGAATTACAACTAAAGTCCTGATTGATAGGTTGATTGAAGAAAAATTATATCTTTCAAATGGTATCACATTTTTTGAATCCAAAACATGCATCACATTCTATGATTTATATACTATAGGATTAAAAAAACAAGAAATGAATTTCATGAAGTTTTGACCAAGTTAAGGTGGTTAGACATAAGAATTTTTTTTTTTTTTAAAAGTTGTAATAAAAAATTCATAATTAATTATTTACTTGAAAAAAATTACAAAAAAATATCCATCACATTGGGACATGGGTCCTCTACTTATATCTAAAATCTTATAAAAAATATTATCATTTTATTGTGGTTAGGGTGGTCAGGAGACACCTCTTATTTTTCCTTGAAATTTAAGTACTCTGCATTGAAATTTCAAATTTTCACCAAATAGATTTTAAAAAAAAAATAAACCTAGTAGTTTAGAAACTTCATTCAATTTTCTAAAAATTCTATGCTTACATTTTTTTGAAATAATATACATAACTTATTCAAATTTTTACGTCATGTTGCCTAACTCTTATTTTTCTAAATTTTTTGCCACTTAAGGGCCTACTTTTTCCATGATGATCTTGTACATACCCTGGATCCAAATTCGAAAAAAATGTGCTCACTCTGGGGCCATGAAACTTTAGGTCATCTAGGGGGTGAGTATCCACAATAAATTCACTTTGGGGCCACAAAACCTTAGGTCATCCATGGGGTGAGTATACAAAGAGGGTGAGACACATGACTAGTATGTGCCCACATATGCAACTGGCTAAGGGAAGTCGTGCCTTCGTTAGACTCCCATACAACCCTATCAAAGCTATACCTCATGATAAATTGAATAAGGAACCACACAATAATGATCTTCAAGCTTCATGAGACAAGGAAAAAATAGTATGCTTGGAGCTCATGATAAAATAATGAACTTAGAGCTTCATGGGGCAAGAAAAAATTTGTATGCTTGTAACTCATGAACAAACAAGATGGCTCCACATGCATGCAAAGTGTTATGTGAGGTTCCCATATAATAGTTATTGTAAATGTAAAATAGTGTAAAGAATGTTTAAAGGGATTTTGCTCTAAGTTCTTGTAAGGTCTCTTCTTAGGGAAAATTGTGCCTAATGTCTCAAAGAGAGGACAAGTCAAATAAATATCATGCTCTTAGACGAAATCAAGCCCAATGACACCACCAAGAAAAAGATGCATCACAAGAAGAAATAAAATTGCACAATAAAACATGAGTGTCGATGTATGCCCCCACTTTAAAGTGGTTGCTAACACCATTATTGTGAGAAATTGCTTTAAAGTAGAAGAAGACATGAGAGCTTATTCAGTAAGCCCTATGCCAAGACACATGTTTCTGAATTGAGCTACATCATATGTTTCTGAATTGAAATAGATCATGTTGGGTTCACCAAAATGAAACATAGAAAATTGTCACCACTGGGGTTTTAGGACCTAGGCCAACAATTTTTCTATACTCCACATTCAAGAATGCCCTAAAGATCTCAATCAAATGATGATAATAGGAGAAAGAGATTTGCTACGGGACTGTCCTATGGTATGTTTAGAGATTAATGAGGGGTTCACCACCATGTTAGGACTTGGAAAGACAAATGCAATGCAATCTGTTATGCTTAACCTTAATATGATGCAATGCTCGAATAAATGAACTATAAATGCAAATAAATTAGAATAGAAAACTAGAAAAGCATAAAAGAGCACCTAGAAACTTGAGAGAGCTTGAATGGAAGCTTGAAATGTTGAATAACCAAAAATTTAAGCCTTCTAGGACTCATACACCAATCTGGGTGAATCAGTCCCATATCTAGGTTTCTGTGCAGAAAGATGAATCTAGAAAATGGGTATCTGAATTTGTGAAAACCTAAAAATTGACCTAAACTAGGACTCATATGCCAAAACTAGAAAATTAGTCCAGTTAGGGTTTTCTGAAGTTTTAAATTTTGAATTTGGTCTTCATTGTCTTCTCTTTTTGTCCCTCTTTGTTTTTGGATCTAAAACCCTAATTTCAGGGTTGTAGGTGACCTTTTAGTAAAGATGACAACCTTGCAAATGAGGGGACAATTCCGATAAATTTCTCCAAGCTTGTAACCTAATCTTCAAAGGAACTTCAAGTCTCCAAAATACCTAGATTTGCAATCACACAAAGAGAGAGAAAAAGTGTTGATTGTTATGGAATATGGGTTTTCCTTGGCCAAAATCCTTGTAGGTAATTAAACCAAATGATGCAAGATAATGAAATGAAGGAATGAAACATGAAAAAAAGAACATGAATCATGGAAAATCATACCTTGAATGATGCCTTGTAAATGATGTCTTCTAAATCTACAACTCAACATGAAATGACCATGAATGATGTAGATATTGATCTTGATAATAGGTGTAGAAAAATGCTTGATTTTGGATCTTCAATGCTACATCACAACACTATCTTAGTAACATACTTGATGCTTGATAATCTTGAGATGATGATGGATCTTGAATTGTTGCAATAATTGATGAGAAAATCTACTCTTGAATGCCTTAGAAATGACCTTGCAATATCTCCTAACAATCTTGTGAAGTCTTGTAATGCTTAACTCTTGAATGTTTGACTTGATATTATATAGGAAATCCATCTAATATCCTGTGTATTAGATCCTAGAGATCAATATATATGAAATTTGAACTTAAAGCCTAGTTTTTAGTGCTCAAAACCTTAAAAATAGTCCAAATGGGACTTATATGCCACCAGTGGCATATGGGTCCCACCTGGATGGGACTCATATGCCTAAGGTTGTGTATGGGTCCCAAAAGGCCTATTTTGATTGCTAAAGTGTTGCAGATTGTGTACATTAAATTTATGTGTTGATCTTTTCAGTATTTTGATTGAAATATTCCTTGGGATGCACAATATAGGGTCTTAGTGGCCTATTAATTATGATATTAATGTTGTAAATGCAAGAGGGCCCAAAATTCAATGTGAAAGTATAAATAAATACACTTTACAACATTAAATTAAGGAAAAAATAGGTCAATTTAGCTCAAAAGGGCCCTAAATCCCATGTTAATGTGCAAAAACCATTACAACACTAGATTAGGTCCACTTAGTTTACAAGCCTCCTAAATTTAATGTGAAGGTGTAAATAAATACACTTTACAGCACTAAATTAAGGAAAATTTAGGTTTATTTAGATTTTAAAGGGCCCAAAACCTAATGTGGATGTGTAAAACACATCACAACACTAGATTAAGGCAATTTCAAGTCCAATTTGTCATTAATTATTCGCAAATAAAGGAAGGAAAAGGTGCATATTTTTTCATTCCCACACCTAGTTAAGTGAGTTAGGACCCATTTTCCCTATGGAGATTGAGTCCTCACTTATACCTAGGATGCATCTTTGAAATATATTTTTGGCAATATTTTAATGATTTCAAATCCAAGATTTTATGTCTGCTTGTGTTATTTCAGTTTCGGGAATTAATGATAAGTTATGTATAAATACAAGGTCGTTTCACTTAGTTTCACCTAACAATTTCAAGTCTTCAAGTGTTATAGAAAATTTATGAGAAAGTGTGATCAAGAGCATTTCTAATGCATTCAAACGTATATTTATTAAAGGATTATTGCATCAATCAAGAATCATTTCATCATGTCAAAGGTATAATGCATCATGCATGTTGTTGAGCTAATGTGTTGATGTGGCATTGAAGATCAATTCAAGCATATTCAAGGAATTGTTTCTAATAAAGCATTGTGATCTAGATGTACATTCATTGAGGCTATTTCATGCAAGATTACAGATTTATTATCCAAGCTTCAATTAAGGTGTGGTGAGTTGTGACATTGCATTTGTTCATTCATCATTCCTTTATGCATTGTTTCGTTTCAAGTTTTAATTACCAAAATGGGGTTTGACCAAGGAAAACCCTTATTCCCTAACAAACAAAATTTTTCTCCTCTTTTATATGTGATTGTAGGTTTTAGGTTGATGATCATTTGGAGAGAAAAAATAAAAAAGTTCTCAAAGTTGTAAAGAAAGTTGTCAAATCACAAAAACTAAGCTACAATATTTATTTCTAGCTTTCTGACAGTGCCTAAATAGGATCTAGAAGTGCAAACTGAGGAGAATAGAACCTAAAAACCATTTTTTCAGAGCCCTAGCTAGGACCCATTTTCCATAGGGTGACTGAGTCCTCAATGAGGCCTACAAAAGTATATTTTGCAATAGGTACACAACATTTGACCTTCTTAAAAATTACTTTTTTACTGTTATTTAGGTTAGGTTTGATTTATGTAACTCAGTTACACATTATAACCCTCATATTGAATAAAATTAGAGAGAAAAAGAGAAGTGTACCATTTTGTTCTATATTTTGATTCATTCCCGCTTTTTCCATCTTTTCATTTTGCTGAACCCGACCTTTTGAGCATTGTATTTATTTTTATTTTTGTAGTCTTTTCATCCTAGATTTAGATCTTGCTTTCATTTGCATCCATTTGCATTGAACTAGGTCCCATTTAGGATGTCTAGTTGGCATTTAAATTTGCATCTCATTAAAGGTTTTAGGATTGCATTGTTTGCATTCTTTAAATATGGAAAATACAAAAAAATTAGTCATCTTGCATATCATTCACATCATATTAGCTTGAATTTTAAAATTGAAACAAAATTTCATATCAAAATAGGTCTTTTAGGTCATCATTTGGTCATATTTTCAACTTGCATTTCACATTGCTGGAGACAAATATTTTGGCCCTCAAATGCTTTATGCTCCTTCTAGGGTTTTTCACCTAAAAGGAGATAAGATTAGAGCCAAAATGCAATGTTCACTCTCAAAGAGGGGTGTGATATAAGTGAAATATTCCTAAATGAAGTAAACTAAATGAAAAGAACTAAAAAATACTATTGATTATATATGCAAAACTAAGAAATATGAAGTGTTTGAAAACACAGTGTTGTATGGAAACATGAACTAGAAACATGCACAAATGAAAATAGAACTTAATGAGACTGAATGGGGTGAACCTAGAGATAGAATATTGATGCTAGAAGGTTCTAGAATGTTTCAAAAATTATTGGTGATGGCCACTTGGACACATTCGCCACTAATGGAAAATCAGTCCTTCTTCTGGTAAATTTTGTTGAAATAGGTTTCGGGATGTTAGGAACTGAAATCTCAAGAAAACACTTTTTCCAGCCTAGTAGTGGGACTCATTTTCCATTGATGGTGAATCTTTCCTCCTCCAAAAATCTACAAATTCTGAAGTCAACTCTGTGGGTCCAGATCTGCACTTGTCTTCTTCTTAGGTTGACAAATCAAAATCTGCTAAAAATGGGTTGAATGATGTCTCCAAGCTTGAATTAGGTCTTTGTTGACTTGAATAGATTTGATGAATTGTTGACCACTTTTCAACACCTATCTCTTTTACAAATTTTCCTACAAGACCTACAAACACACATGTAAAGAGGGGGGAAATGATTAAGGGTTAGAGTATAGGGATTTTCCTTGGTCAAATCCCACTTTGGTAATAAAACCCTTGATAATGAAATGAAATGAAATAAGCAAGGAATGATGAAAAAATAACATGCAAATGTCATGAACTCACCAAACCCTTATTGTTGAAGTTTGAAGATATTTCAATGGTTGCTCCAAGATGCTTGATAATTGCTTGATTAAATGATGCTATAATGCTGAAGTGCTTAGATGGATGCAAGGATGATTGGATGGATGAATGAATACTTGAATGAATGGGGGTTAATTTTTCTAAATGTTTCTGATATGTGGTTGTCATTGATGTCAACACTATTTGCATTAATGTCTTTAAGGTTGTATATGTTGATGATATTGAGAAAATTGTAATAAAATAAGTTGTAGGTTGTTAGTGATGCAGTGAAGTTTAGTCTGTTGGTTAGCTCAATATGTTGATAATAAGAGGTTGTCAATTAAAGGATTTATTTTTGAGTATATCTATTTTATTCACATTAATTTTTAGAGATCAGCATGAGGATTTGATCGAGTTATGAGCATCTATTTTCTAAAAGTTATTTTTTTGCTTCAATTGGTGTTCCTAAAAGAAGATGGCATGATTCTAGTAAGTTGAGTTGTGGATGCTTCTATGGTGATTCATGATTCTTGTGGATGTTTCTAGATCATGCTTTATCTATGTTGTTGATCCACATTGATCGTTGCGCTTGTGATTGGTGATTTTCTTTTGTGAGTTCACATTTTTCATGTTCATGGCTGAAAGGGTGATTGTAGTGTGTTGTGGATCTTCGAGGCATAATTTTTGAAGGTGTTCTAAATTTGAGGATGTTGTTTTGGGTCCTTACTATGTTATGAATGACATTGGTTGGTTCGTATTGTAATTTTTTTATGGATTGGGCCGATAGTTTTTACATGCTTTATATTTTGTTAAAGCCAACACGTAGATGATGTTATTCTTGGTTGCAGATATTAATTTCGATTGTTTAATTATTCCATTTGAAGGAAAGATGTGTGTGAAGTATGCTCTTTTCTAAGTGAGAATAATTTTCTAATCTTTCGAAGAAAGAATTAAAGTGTGAAGAAGAGAGAGTAGATGTTTATGTGCTTAACCAGAACTGTAATCAGGCATTAGCATATGCTATTTTCTTAGTTCAAATCTTCTAGATGGATGTAATCTAAATGTTTCTGTAAGACAATTAGTCTTCCTTTGGGAAGTAAGCCTTTTTGTGTTGGAGCAGTGAGCTCTAGGCAGTGTGCCTGAATGCATGTGCATTCCCCATTCATAATTATTTTATACTTTTAACAGGGTATAAACTTGTGGACTAACCTCCATCGTGGTTTTTCCCCTAATAGGGTTTCCACATAAAAAATCTTGGTGTTATGTGTGTTTCTGATGTGGTGATGGCTTATGATTTCATGTTTATTTATCAGATCTGAGAATAAGTTTAATAAGTATAATTTATGTGACAACTGATTCACCCCCCCTCTCAGTTGCCTGCCCTTGTGTTTCCAACAAAAATGGATAGAAAAACATTTATTTATACACACTTATGTCCTAATTTCCTGAAAATACCTCATAGGCTGACCTAAGGTCTTAATGAATAAAAACCAGAAAGAAATTTGAATTTATTTTGAATTTTATGCCAAGAGGGACTCATTCGACACCCATGGCGAATGGGTCCCACTCTAGGCAAGCAAGTGGGTGTTGGGAACTAAGTTGTATTTAATGATATTTTTGGGTTTGTATTGAAAAAAACACTTAATTAAGGCCTATAAGTGCATAAAGGGGCCAAATAAAGCATAAGAAAGGTGTATTAGTGGTGACAAGCCTAGAAAAGTGTAAAAGTTTTTTACAAGACTTTACAAGACTTTAGAATAAGACTTGGTAAGTGATAAAAAAGGAATTTTTAGATGAATTGTAATAATCTTAAGAGTCTAGAAAAGTGTATAAATGTGTTAGAACACTTCACAACACCTTCACAAGACATCATAAAGTATTAATAATTTGAATATTCAAGACCTAATGTGAATGCATAAGTTACATTACAACATTAAATCAAGGTGAAAATAAGCACAAGGAGGGACAAAACAAGAAAAAGTAAAAGGGTTACTTTTTCCGTCTCCACAATTGTATCCTATATAAAATCAAACTAAAACTTTCTATTACAAACCTATATCCAAAAACCACTGGAAAACACTTGAAAATATGTAAAAATTAGTTTCAAAACCCTTATCTAGGACCCATGTGCCCTAGGGTGAATGAATCCTTGATCAGGGCATAATCTAAATTTTTGGGCATTAAAATCTTCCTTTTTCTGCTTATGTTTGTTGTTTTTAGATCTTTATTATAGTTTGCTAAGTTTCTATATCATTAATTTCATTATATCTAGCTTAATTTGGTACATTTAGTGCACATGATTTGAAAATTACATTTACAAGATTTCATTTTCAAATTGTTGGATAGTGTAATAAAAAAATTATTTTGTTTAGAATCCAAAAATTGCATTTAGACATTGAATTTTAGATCATTCAATTGCATTTTAAGTATATTTCCATTTTGGGTTTGCATGTACTAAGTTGGTGAAACTTTTATGAGCTTTACAACTTGGTGTCCTATTAGCAATATTATTGTGAGACATAGTTCAAGACTCATGTCATCCCACAATACACCATTCACTGTGGATCTTGGTTTTTCTAACTCTCTTTCTAATACTGTTCATAATCAACCCCCTATGGATCATAGTATGGATACCTCATTTCCCATGACTTCCCTTCCTACAAACAATATGCATGATGTTGTTGATCTCCCACAAGAGAACATAAGGTTGCTGGATCATGAAGAACTAAAAACTTTACAAGACTTTGTGTGAGATGAATCTATTTCTATCCATGTTGTTCCCCTTATAGGAAACTTAAGAAAGCTACTCAAATATGAACAAGGAATAGAATTTATGTGTATCCTAGCTTACCTCATCAAAAAAAAATTCCTCCTCCTCAACCCTCTTCCAATTCATTACCTATGAATAAATGAAAAGAAGCCACACCTTCCACTTATACCACCTTATGTAGTGACTTTATTCTTGACGATAAACTCTTAGCTAAGCTTTTCCCTAGATCTTTGAAGGATAGCCCCTTATAATGGTTTTCTTCGTTACCAAAAAAATGAGTTAATTCATTCAATGAAATCATTGAGGAATTTATCAACCATTTTCAAGTGCATATGACTCCTAAAATGACCTTGGCCGATTTGATGAGATGTAAGAAAAAAGAAGATAAGATTGCCAACTTTATTTCACACTATCGATCACTTTATTCCCAAATCGATGTAAAGGTTCTTGAACTTCACCTTCAAAAGATGTTCATAGAGACTTTTCAAAATAAGATACAAGATAAGCTTATAATGATGAAATTCCCCACCTTCATGCACTTATGTACTACCCTCTGTGATTATCAAAACTTGATTAGTAGTCGTGATGCATAATCCACCTCTTGCCAAACTGAGAATTCTGAGTCAGAAAACCAAAACAATTACCAACCTTATAGGAAATAGAATAAAGGTTTGATTCAACTAAATCTACCTCAAAAACAACTCAACATGTTGATACCCAAGTATTTGTAAAAGCGATGATACTCTTTAACTATAGGGACCTACTCGATACCCTTCATAACACAATGTCACAACTTTTAGATTAGAAAATGATCACCTTGCCTCCCATTAAAAATCCCAATTCTAATAAGCCTTTACCTCTGAACTTTCGATCAAACTCTTATTTCCATTATCACTGACAAAATATACTTGATACAAAACATTGTAAGTGTCTTAAACATCTTGTGCAAGACCTCATAGATTCTGGTTGAGTTCAAATTAGAGGTGTTCATGATTAAGGAAATAAGTTTGTAGCCCCTCCTAACCAAAACTTGCAAATCTTTACGAACCCTATGCCAAAACATAATATTTCATTTGTTAAAGCTAGTGAAACTACAAAGAATGATGTGATGAATGTTGACATAGATGATGACAACATGGATACTATTGAACAAGATCCTATGGATACTACTCCTATGGATATGGATACTATTAAAAAAAAAATTCTTACATTGATCAAAACTCAACCTCGTAAGGTTTGAACTAAAAAGCCTCTTAACATTGATTTCTAATCTACAAATATTATTTGAAATGCACCAGATGGTCCTCTTTACATAGCTGGTTGAATCAATGACAAGCTCACTAATAGGATATTAATTGATCCTGTCTGTGGAGAGAATGTGAAAACTCAAGAATTCTTACTCATGCATGAACTTTATCAAGAAACTTATGATAAACTGAAAGCATGGATAAAGATGCATAATGGTTTCACTTGCCCTACGATGGGATCGATCACCTTTCCTTTACAAAATAGTACCAAAAAAATTAGATGTCTCATTCTCCATCATCTTGACATTGGACCAATTCCATGTGAAGCTTGGTTACCGATGGCTACACTCCATGGAAGCCTTCCTGTCGTTTGTGTTGGAAACAAGCAACACTAAGAGGGGGGGTGAATCAATGTTCTGCAAGATATAACTTTATTATTCTAATCATTAACCCACTTGAAACATTCAGCCAAGCGAAATATATAGAAATAGAAAGAAAATAACCATCACACCATAACACAAGGATTTTTATGTCGAAACCCTATTAAGGCTAAAACCACAATGGATGGATATCCACAATATAATTTGAGTATACTCAAAAATAAGTTTACAAAATGAGAATGCACTTGCATTCAGGCACACTGCTTAGAGATTGCTGCTCAAAATAGGAAGGCACATTTCCTTACAAAGATTTGGATTAGATCCAAGAGAATGAACTGAATGAATAACATCTACAAATGCTTGATTGTAGTTCTAATTAGGCTCAGTTGTCAATCTTTTGTCCTTCAGATTGATACCAAACTTCTGCTCTTCTCTGCTCTATCTTGCACCACAAAATATTTATGCACAAGTTAAACTATGAATAAAATTGCTCTATCACTCTTCTGATATTCACAATACACATCGAAGGACCATGCATATATACCAAAATGATATAATATATCATACATATATATCCGTGACTACCAATTTAATCGCAAACAGTATGCTTTAATAAAACTTAAAATATTTGCAACTGTTGGCTCAAAACTTAAGAATTATTTAATGAACATCCACAATAGTCATTTGCAACCTAGCTTGGACCGAAAACAAAATGATCAAACACAAAAATATTCGAATAAACATTTCTTGAATATCCGCACCACATTTTATCAACTGAGTCGACCACAAAATATTGATAAACAAAAAGGTATCAACCAGATCTCCAAAATTACACATGACTTGGTACGAGGCACTAAGATTTCCAGATAACACAAGAAATACACTAATACACCTTTCATCAAATCCACAACTCAAGATAACAACTGGAAATCTACACATGAATTGTTGAACACCAAAATACTAGATGCTTTGTTCTTCCTGACTATCCTTAATTTGACTGTTGGTATAAGAAAATGATGTCATGTAGATCCAATTACTGACTAGGGTTTCCATCAATGACAACACCAAAGCATAATTGTAATGTCTCTTTCCAACAATGGCATTGATGGCAACACTTAGTGAAAAATGACTAAGTGTCGGATCAAAACCAACATGTATTACACTGCCACTTCAAAACTTCAAAAACAAACTCCAGTCTTGACTTAGAAAAACAATTCCCCCTATAACTATAAATTTTTCATATTTTTCACTGTACACTTCTCCCCCTTTGACATCAATGTCAAAAACTAGGGAAACAAAACAAAATTCAAAAATTGTACAAGCATGAACTTGTAACTTACAAAAGTTTGAAAATATCTACAAAATCTTGCTTTAGCACTCTTATATTGTCATCACAAACCTTTTTGAGACTCTCCAAAACTATTATGGGACCACACATTTACTAGGATTGAGATTCTGTAGAATCAAGATTCTCTGGGTCACTAACTACCATAGCACCGTTCACTTCCTTCAAAGAACTCAACATTATGTCAATCTTCAAACTAATTAGTCCTCTGAGTTCACTTACTCTCCCAAAAATCCTATCATTTTCACTCTTCAAGCATCTTATTTTTTCAAGTAGAGATGTTACTTGACCTTCTTGCTAAGCAACATCACTAGCTAATGGATCAAAAGTATCATAAATGATAGCCAATTGATTTTTGAGATCCTTCACCTTTTTCTCATTGCCTTCAATAAACATGGACAAAACCAAACATGCCTTATAGACCTTTCCTGCTCAAGATATAGAACCTTGAATGTTCTTCATGCACATGGCTAATAGATTCTTATCCTTTACAATCACTTCCTTCAACCAACTAAGTCTTTTACCATTAAACTCTTTTTGCACTTTATCCTCAACAAATTTCTCAAGAGACTCAAATTGAGTACTTATAATAGCATTTATGAGCTTCTTTAGCTCACTAGAAGAGAAACTAGATGGATCCATGACATGAGTAGGCATTAATTTTTGTAGAACTCTAGATGCAAGGCTTAGCAATTCACTATCCTCTATGTGAGACTTCAAAATATTCTCACTGGCCTTAACTTGAGCAATTGATGCAACCTTCATCATCTAAATTGGGGAAAAAGTGGATAGATTGATTGAGCTTTCATCCAATTCAGGATCAAAACATTCCTGGTTCTCCATTAGAGATCTCTTCATTGCCTTGGCAGTGTCTCTTGCCTCCACTTTGATTTCCTTAACTTGAGCTTTTTCTTCTTCAGCCGTGGGTTCTTCAGAGACTGTTTCTGGATTGCCTTTAGGCAGTTCAACCTCTTCATTTTGTACCTCCTTCTCCTCAACTAATACCACCTTGGGAACATTAGTTTGCATATGTTTCTCTATATTTTTCACATTAGGAGGAATCTGAAAATTCTTAGCATCTGCATTCACTTGCTCATTTTTTGGAAATTTTTCAATATTCAATTCCTTAATATTAATCTTATTCTTTAATAGGAACTCTTATAGAATCTTCTTGGTTTCACCAACGACAACTTTAGTTTCACCAATCATGAGTTTATTCACCCTTGTCTTGCTCTTAAATTTATTTTTAGCCTTTTCAAGGAGTGAATTCATCTCCTCAATTGACATTTCTAGACATAAATCTGATATAATTCTTTTCTTCTATTCTAGCACTTAATCTTCTCGAATCCAAAATATCATATAGACTCTTTGGTAAGCTAGACATAATTTCAACAAGAACTTTATTGAAAGTGTTCATATGTTTTATTGTGGCTTCTTCAAGAATTCTTTGACTTGATTTATCAAAAGTTTCATACAATTCACAAAGGGGCTTAAGATTACCATCCTTGATAATTGCATTCTCAACTTCCTCAACTGGCATACCAAGTTTATCAAAATTTTCCTTCTTTTCTAAAAGATGTGCTCTTGTTTAACTTGACAACCTTATAAGTTATGGTAGCTTCCATTTCTCTCAAAACTTCTTCTAATTTTGTTTCCTTGTCTTTTGAAATAGGTTCGTATGTTCTTGTGCTTTTATTCTTCTTCCTTTTACTGGAAGACTTTTCTTGAGCTGGCTTCGCTACAAGAGTAGATAAGGATGGGGAACTCCTTGTAGATCTAGTGCGAGCTAAAGATGCTCCCAGACTAGCAGACTCTATTTTTTCTTTCTCTTTTGCTACTTCTGCCTCTTCTTTCTTCCTTCTCACTTCTCTCAAATTTTCTATAGATATGCCCATATTTTCTATAAAAAATTCTACCTCTTTCCTTACTCTTCTGACTATCACCAATTTTTTTAGTTCCACATGAACCTACATACTTTTCTCTACATAATTTACAAACCTATCTTCTTCCTAATCCAAAGGTGAATTCAACAAGTGTTCTGCATACATTTTCAGAATTTTCTCCTCTACTTCGTATCCCATAAGCATGATCTATATTGTTCTAGGATCAACAACTTCCATGTAACATTGGTCAATATCCACCATGAAATAGATGGCATATTTGTACTATTCCACAATTGAAGTGGGACTTCCTTCCCTGGCATGTATCATATTCTAGACATTTTTGAAGTACCCCCAGAGGGTAGAATTTTTGACTTGATGATCACCAATTCTAAACAACATGTTCCTTATCTAGACAGCTGCAAGCTCATCATTTTTCCAATGCAGTTTTCCAACACTCAGAACCTCACCCATGAAATAGAAAAATAAACACAATAGCATATTACCATATTTGAAGCTATTCTTCTTATCTTTCTTGACTTTTCTCAAATTCTCCATCAACTAACTTCTGAGAAACTCACACAAGTCATATTCTATATTTTGTTTCACCATCTCATAAGTTGCATAAATGGTTGTACCGGATATAGAATTATCCTGGCTAGAATGGTATATATCTTATAGCCAATAACCATTGATGTAAATTTTACATCCAATTCAGCAATATCTTCTATTGTCATTGCCCTTCGATCCCATTGCGCACCTGTTGCCTCAATAACCTTCTCATTCTTCATGGATTTCAAGACTAGGAGTCTACTAGTGGAATTCAGACCCGTGATTGCACATATAGCCTCTTTTGTGATCTTGAAGGGTATATTTAGCCACATGAACTCGACATGAACATGGCTCAAAATTTATCTAACCTATTCATTTTCTTCAAATATGGGAATACATATTCATTATTTGAGAGCTTCCTAATTCTTCAATATTGGCACGTATATAAGCCCTAATATCTTATGTGTGCAATACTCCGTATGGTACAGATGAAAATGCTCCAAAGGGCTTGATCTCAATAGACTTATAGGGCTATTATTTGAATTTAGGATGGGGTCCGTCCTTAACCTCTACTACCAATGGAGTTGCCATGATTGCAAAATCACAAATTCATAGGCTTTTCGATAAATACCTTTCCATCGGATCAGATTTTAATCATAGAATCTTCTTCATGCTTTGAGTCTCTCCACAAATCAGTAAGGTTCACTCCAGGGCTCTTCAAGCCACTTTTTTCCAAAATGCAAAGTGACAATTGAAGGGTAGAAATGTTCTTTTATCGTCTACACACCTAACCCTTCTTTTCACAATAAATTCATTTACCCTAATTTATCTAGTTACTCTATTTTCATGCACTGAGACTTATAATTCTTCTGTGGATTTCCAAAACTCTATAATACTGACTCTAATTGGGTTAAACAACATCTGAAAAGCATTGATCCACCTATTGGACTGGTCCACATTCCAGTATCAATTTTCTACAAGGGGTTAAAGGATTTTTCTTTTGACAGCTCCCCCTAGGCCAAAGGCCTAAGACTAATTCCCAAAGGAATTACCAAAAGTAGATTCTAGTGCTGGTGTATTTCCTTCAATAGAGAGATTCTTTCTCACCCATTTCTTTTGCATTTGCCTCCTGATCACAATTATAGTAAATTTATCTTTTCCTTTGACATCCTACTATGTATTTTGTCTTACCGGACCTATTCTATTCCAATTGAATCTAGCAATATGGCCAAATTTGTTGCAATTGTAACACACAACATTTCTCTGTTCAGACCAACTGTTCTACTTTTCTTTCCTTGATCTACATTGGTTAGCAATATTCCCAAGTCTATTGCATGCATAGCATCTAATATCTCTATGAAAGTTATTTATCACATTTTTGCATTCATTGGACTTATGACCATACTTATAGCAATTAAAGCACTGACCTAAGAATGATGGTCCACTTGTGTTCATCTTGCTCCTACACTGAGAAGCCATATGACCAAATTTGTTGCAAGAAAAATAGTAGCCATTGAATCTTTGATAATTTGGTTGTCTTACCGAATTCCTTCTAGCTCCATTCACCTGATTTCCTTGCTTGAATCTCCCTTGTCTAGATTTCTTTAGTCTAGATCTGAAACTTTCTTTTTCTTCATATCCAAGACCTCACCTATCACCATCAGTCCTTTGACCTTTAATTAGCTCATCAAGTTTGGCTGAACTGGATTTGAATTTCTCCTTGTACTCATTTACAGCAGTAAGTTCATCTCTGAGATCATCAAGTTTTTTTTCAACCATTTCCTCATTGTTCTTAGATGTTCCAATTCATTGTCCAATTGGCTGCATTGTTTATATTTTTCTTTCAAGGATTGAGCAACCTTTTCCTCATTCTTCTTTCTATCTTCAATTTCCTTGGTCATTTTCATCATGATGGATTCCATCTCATGCTTCATGGTAGCATTTTCTATGGAAAACTTTTCATACTCTTCTATTTTCTCCTTCAAGGCATGATTGAGTTGTTCATCTTTCATGCTTCTATTCTTCTGCTTGAGCTGATCACATAATTCCTTTTTTTTCTCCATTGATTCATTGATTTTATCTTTCAATGACTGGATGATTCTCTTTGCATTCTCAAGACTTTCTTGCAGTTCCTAGTTCTAATACTTTGACTGGTCAAGATCATCCAAGGCCACCATAAGTTGTTGTTGAAGACTGCTTGTGTCCATTGAAAACACTTTCCAAGATCTCCCCAAGTTTTTAGACTTCTTTCAAAGTAGTAGCTCTGATACCAATTGTTGGAAACAAGCAACACTGAGAGTGGGGGGGTGAATCATTGTTCTGCAAGATCTAACTTTATTATTCTGATCATTAACCCACTTGAAACGTTCAACCAAGAGAAATATAAAAAAATAGAAACCAAATAACCATAACACCATAAAAGAAGGATTTTTACATGGAAACCGTATTAGGGGAAAAACCATGGTGGATGGCCAATCCACAATATAATCTAAGTATACTCAAAAAGAAGTTTACAAAATTAGAATGCACTTGCATTGAGGCACACTTCCTTACAGATATTTGGATTAGATCCAAGAGAATGAACTGAAATAATAGCATCTACAAATGCTCGATTACAGTTCTAGTTAGGCTCAGTTGTCGATCTTCTATCCTTCAGATTGATATTGAACTTTTGTTCTACTCTACTCTATCTTGCACCACAAAATCTTTATATGCAAGTGAAACTTTCCATAAAATTTCTCTAGCACTCTTCTTATATTGGCAATACACATCGACACACCATGCATATATACCAAAGTGATATAATAGATCATACATATATATCCACGGCTACCAATTTATTCACAACAAGTCAACTTTAATAAAATTTAAAATATTTTCAAGTATTGGCTCAAAAATTAAGAATTATTTAATGCACATCCACAAAAATCATCCACAACTTAGCTTGGACTGAAAAAAAAATGATCAAACAGAAAAATATTCAAATAAACATTCCTTGAATATCCGCACAACATTTTATCCACTGAGTCGGCCCCAAAATACTGATAAACATAAAATTATCAACTGGATCTCCAAAATTACACATCACTTGGTACGAGGCACTAAAATTTCTAGATAACACAAGAAATACACTAATACACCTTTCATGAGATCCATAACTCAAGATAACAATTGGAAATCTACACGTGAATTGTTGAACACCAAACTTTCGAATGGTTTGTTCTTCCTGACTGTCCTCAATCTAACAACCAGTATAAGAGAATGATGTCATGTAGATCCAATTACTGACTAGGTTTTCCATCAATGACAACACTAAAGCATAATTGCAGTCTCTTTCCAACAGGTTGTGCATAAATGCTTAAATTTTCCCTTTGACAATGAAATTTTCACTCTACACCATAATGGCTTTAACCCTATCTTCCCATGGAAAATTTTCACTGCATTTATTTTGGCCTAAGCCTATGGAACTTGCCTATGGAACCTATAAAACCTCGAGAAGAGTTCTTTTTCAAATCCTACCAAAAGTTCAAGGCAAAATGAATAGAAAAATTATCCCTTAAAAACATGCCTCAAACTATGAATAAGCCTACCATCCTCGATGAAACCATGATTGAACCTAAAGTCATTCTAAACAACCAAGATCAACCTAAGGCAAATCCTTTGTCTATTTCCTAAAAAATACCAAGAGATAGTGAAAACAATCTCGTCATGCATCCTAAAATAAAAAAAGTTTACAAAGCCAAAGAGAAAGTGGTTGAACAACCTTCCATGGTTCCTTCTGTTCCTCCCCTTAGGGAATAAAATAAACCTATCATTGATAAACCCTCTCCTACACAAATGCAACTTAAAAAAATTTCTAAAAGAAATGGAAATGCTAGAGTATAGGCTTAGATGTTGTCCTCTTGCTCGAAGGTTAAATGAAGAAAACAACAAATAAAATCACAATCCAAACTCGACTAAAGTAATACACGATGAATCTCCTACTTCTCTGAAACAAAAATATCATATACCACAACATGAGCTAAATCCTTCTTTAGACATTATCATTTGACCTAACATTGTGATTAACTTGGGTGACGATGATGAGGCTGATAAGATTGATGAAGAAGTGCATAATGAATTGAATACATAGTTTTTCTTTTCTATGAGCTTAAATGATAATCCTCCTAAGAAGAGTGTTGAAGTTGGCGATGGCCCTAGTTTGGAATTTGGTTTTGTCCCTTTGGATAGTTTTATAACTTTCATATACGATGAACATGATTAGGATGTGGACAACCTGCTAGTAGGTTGACTCACATGTGCCTTACTAGTCTTTTGCATTGCCTTTTTTATCATGTTTCTTTCATGTGATTGCATGTGCATAATGTGATCTCCCCGTATAGTTCTATTTCGTCTCTCTCTTTCTTTGTGGCATTCCTCTATTTGTATCTACATTCTTTTATATGTCATAAGATTTTATCTTTTTCTTTGTCTTTTGTTTTCCATTTGGGGATGATGCAAGGCATTGAGACATTCATGTATCTTCCATGTTGACCAAAAAAAATTTCCTTTTATCTTTTCTTTGTCTTGTGTTTTCCTTTTGGGGATGACACAAGGTGTCGAGACATTCATGTATCTTCCATGTTGAACTGAAAGGTTTTTCTTTGTTTTCACTCTCTTTTTGTTATTTTTCTTGTTCCATGCGTATTTGGGAAATGATGACAGTTCTGAGCTCTCTAATAACACTGTAGTAACATATTGACCCCAAATCCATAGATCCCTCATGTGTTTGGATTTTCATTTTGGGGGTAACCCCTTCCTTTTTCATGACATAGCTTCATTTCGAAACATATGAATTGGCATAGGGCTTTCCAAATAATCTCTCATGTCCTCCTTATTGTTAGCATTTATAATTTTCTACTTTAAAGTAATTGCTCACAAAATGGTGTTTAGCAATTTCTTTAAAGTGGACGCATACATTGGCATTACTCTTTGGCATTTGATGTTTCATTGTGTAGTCTTGTTACTTTATGCGATGTGTCTTGCACTTTGTGGTGACATTCGGTGTGATTTACTTCAAGAGCATGATCTCTCCTAGCATATTATATTCTTCTTAGTGGCTTGATGCAACACACTGCATCCCCTAAGTTGCAAATCTTCTATTATTCAATTGGTCCTCTCTTGAGATATTAGGCATGATGTTCCCTGAGTTAATACCTTACATAAACTAAGCAAGACTCCTTTAAACATACCTTACACTATTTTGTAATTTCTATTATATGGCCACCGTGCATAACAAACTTTGCTTTCCTATGGAGCCATCTTGTTTGTTCATGAGTTTCAAGCATACGAATCTTTGCTTTCCTCATTAAGCTTGAATTTCATTATTGTGTGGTGCCTTATCAAAGTCATCAAAAGGTTGTTCTACCCCAAATTAAAATTTTTGCTACACTTAGGCATTTTGAAGAAATGGTAAAAGTCTTGTCATAAAAGGTTGAAAAATAGATTTTGCATGTCATGCATGAGGGTGAAACACTCAAAATTTTCAAAATATGAGGATTTGGGTCTGCTCGGAGTGACCTAGTACAAAAATCTAGATCTCAATTTTTCGGCCCTAAATTTTAGGAATTTTTTTAAAAATAGAAAGTTTCTAAAAATAGGCTTGGATTTTCTTGGTTTCTTCTCAGATGGATGCTTGCAAAATTTTCTTAAAAAAAAATCTCTAAAAATAGAATGTCTAACTCCAAGGGTTCAAACTAATTTTGATTGGATTAAAAAAATTCCTCATCAGGTTGGTTCAGATGGAATCCTCAAAAAGATCATTCTTTCTCTAATGGGTCAATTTTGCTTTTTCAAAAGCTAAACTAGAGTGCCAAGGTTATTAATAGAGGTTATTAAACTGACAGGTATCATATTTGAAGTCTCAAACACTGTATAGATAGATAAATTGCAAAAGATGCTTGAGGAATGAAGAATGAAGGAAGGAGGTTGGAGAATCTTGAAAACTAAGGGAAATTTGACTAAGTCTAGAGATGTCAGGTGCCCCTGCTTATTCTAGGAGCCTAACCATTCACGCCTTAGAATATTTTTCAACCTCAACTGCTAAGCACAAAGCAAAGAGTGAGAATGAAAAAAGTTGAAAATTTCAAATAAAAAAACTAACACTAGAGATTAAAGGTGCCCCTACTATCCAGAGGTGCCCAACCTTTAATGTTTCCAAATGATAGAGTTAGGGTTCGTGCCACCAAGATGTTTTTTTTAGAATCCTTAGGGCTCCACAGTGAATCCAACAACAATTCCATTAGATTGATCAATTAGCTAGAATCTCTAATCAAACAGGGAAGTTTCAAAAAGGGGCAAACTGGAAATCATTAAAATCATATGAAAATAAACTATCTCTGGGATTCTTGGGTTTCCCAAGTAGCTAGGGGTGCCTAGGGTTTTGGAGGGGGTAATCTAGCTATAAGGGTTTTCCAAATCAGTCATTGTCTTCAAAATTCTGCAAGCTTTTCAGTGAATGTCTCTGCCAGATCCTCAAATTCTCTAGTCACCCATAGTTTTTAAAAAAATGGAGGACAAGGCATGGAAGGTTAAAAGTTGAAAATTGAAAATGTTCAAAAATGATGAAGTCTAGAGAGTTTGGGTGCCCCAAGTGGCTAGGGGTTCCCAAGGATTTGAGTGCCTGAAAGTTGAAATTAGGGTTTGAAGTCTTCTTAACATTCCTTAAGATTCTAGCAAGCTCTCCAACGAAATCAATGGTGAACTTAGAAGATTTTCTAGTAATTAGATATTGCTGATCAAATGAGCAAAGAGAATGATTTAAAAAATTCTAACTCTAGATGAGTTGGGTGCCCAAGATTTTTCCCCCCCAATTTCAGTTTTTAGGAAATGCAACATCCAAGAGTTCTTCCTCATAACTCTCTGAGTTATTCAATGAATCAAGTTTTCAATTCATCAGACCTCTTGGACATTTGAAAATGACAATTCATCTAAATGTCAAAAAGAATTAAGAAATTGAAAACCACAAAAAAATATCTCTCTACTGAGTAAAGGTGTCCCTGGTAGCCAGGGGTGCGCATGATTTTGGGGGTCTAGAATTGGTTTTTTTCAAAATTTGCCTCCAAAAAAGTCACCTCAAATTCAATCAGCCTATGCAACGAGATCATCAACAAGTTCACAGGATTTACCAAGTGCCTTGAATTGAGGATCAAACTGAGGTCAAAATAAAGCAAAAATTTTAAAATTTCAAGAAAATGTCTGTCTGCCAAGTAAAGGTGCCCAAAGTTCAATGCCTTAGTAAATTTTTCAAATTTCATCCTTCAACATTTGAAGCAGTGTCTACATTTGACGAACTTGGCTCAAGATTGGCTTCATAGTTTTAAAGTTGGATAATAAAAGCATTTTTCTCAAAACCTATTTAAGAAGACCTTTGCATTCATTACTCACATATTTTTGTAGGTGGCATCCAAAGCAAGATAGGAGGAAACAAATAATTTTATTTATATCAGGATTGGAATGCTAAAACATGTTGCTTTTTAAGAGTTATTCATATTTTCCATATTAGGTTGGTCAGAGGCTTGCTTTTTCATGCTTCAAATTTCTAGGGCATCAATTTTCAAAAGAAGGCAGTCATATTTTTGAATTTTCAACAATTTGGGTTAGCATGGTTTTCGATTCTCTACAACTTTGGAAAATTTTAAAATTTTCAAGAACCTTCTTTTTCCATGCTTTTTCAAGGAAACCTCGATATTTTCAAAATCTAATCAACTAGGTCTCTCTGAAATGTGATTCTACACAAAACCCAGCTCTCAACTTTTTTTGAGAAAATCCTAAAATTTTAGGGTTTGTACTTTTTCAATCAGCCATCATAATTTTCCAAAATAAAATGATCTGGGTCCCTTCACAACCAAATTGTTCACAAAACCCATATCTCAGATTATTTTTGGAAAAATATGCTTTTTAAAGAAGAAAAATTGGCAAGCTATTTTTAGCTTTTTTGTAGAAATTTTTTTAGCATAGTCAAGTTTATAGTCAAAATTCAAGATTTTTAGCATGTGGTATTCTCCCATGGAATTCAGAAGCAAGCAAGAAATGGGTGAGTTGTTTGTAGCCTCAGGTTGGATGATGTTGAGAAGTTCTTTCCAATACCACCATGGACATAAAACATCATCATCTCAGTTGAAGAATGTGAGAAAGTGTGGTATGAACTAAAGGACAAGTATTGGAAAAGAGTTGTATAATACTCTTCCATTGAAAAATCAAGAGAAGCATCAAAATTATAAAAGTTATAGAAGAAACAGAGGAATGTCAAAAGATAGTCAGCACAAGGTAAAAAAAGATATGCTAAAGCAAGATGATATATTTATAAAAGGTCATCACTCTAGTTGTAGAGCAGCCAAAATTAGCAATATTTGACAATTCAGTTGAAGATATCAAATATTTTCTAAGTTTGATTGTACAAGACAAAGGAATCATGGAAAAGAAGAATATTGCCTTAAATAGTATCAATGCTCCTAATAATGAGATAGTTACCATATTTTTGGCGAATATACTTTCCCAAAATACCAATGGATGATTTATCTTATCAGGACAAAAAATTTCTCCAAAGATAAATTTAAATTAGCAGTTAACTCAATGCTTTTTCTAAGTTTTCTTGCTATTCTTGTCTCACGCTTATCTACTCTTTGTGAGAGAGAAAAGAATCAAGTTGTAATAGTTGGCACTTTCCCTCCTTTTTGCTTTCAATAGGTTGTTAGATAGGTATCTTGTTTTAGTTTTAGAAATACAACTTGCAAGTTGCAAAGTCTTGGTTGTAAATCAAGGAGATTTTGGCGCTCCCTACTCCTCACTTTTGTATAAATAAGGGAAACCTTTCCCACTTTTCCTTAATAGTTATTGTGATAGAAAATTGTTGAGCCTACTTTTTCCTACAAGTTGTTATTTAGTGTCAGTTCACTTAGTGTAAGAGCAAGCTTGTATTCCTACCTTTGTTGCAAGATATATTTCAGTTTATGTGTTACTTGTGTTAATGAATTCTGGTTGATCGCTAAATTGGAAACCTATTATTGCTACAATCCTATTGTCCCAAAAGTGTAACCTTAGTTGAAATTTGAGAAAACGAAATCTTATACCTGATTTTCTACTTTGATCTACTGTCTAAGGTTTCCATTTTATGTGTTTCACTTATATAATCTTTATTTCAGCTTGCATATAAAGTATAATGAGTCTTAA
Source organism: Sequoia sempervirens (assembly GCA_007258455.2). NCBI lineage: Eukaryota > Viridiplantae > Streptophyta > Pinopsida > Cupressales > Cupressaceae > Sequoia > Sequoia sempervirens. The sequence continues at coordinate 40,933,038 of VDFB02018296.1, forward strand.
GGTGTGTGTTGGGACTGATTTTATGTGAGTTTTATGCCGAAGAATCATTCCCTATTTACTTTCAACTCTCAAGCTTTGAGTTTACTTGAGTTGTTAAAGGCATCATTAAAGTAGGCTTAGTCATAGTTGAAGTTCAAAAAGTGAAAATATCGGCTAAGGTGCTAGAGTTTTATAACCTCAAGTGTTCTCTTAGTTGAACAAAAAGATCCGAAATTAGTTTTAGTTTAATTTCTTTAAGCAACTTCACTGAAGAGGAAGCTTCCCCTCCTAATTTCAAGAGTAGTGAATCTATGCATAGCTATCCATTTCTAATTCGCATACCAAAGGTGCAAATTGAAATGCCAATAGAGGTATAGCTTTGATTTGGTTGAACAATCCAAGCTAAACTTTGGCATGACTTTCCCATATCCACTTGTTTTTTTATGTGAGTGCATATTGGCCATGTGCGTATGTGTCTCACCCTTTTGGATACTCACCCAATGGATACCTCGAAGTTTTGTTGCCTTAGAGTGAGCATGCATTTTTAGAAAAATAGCTTAGATTTGATCCACAATGTGTGGGACAAATGGTCAAAGCTTGATCCACCCCTTTTTGTTTTTTCTTTTCTTTCTCTTTGTCTTTGGAAGTGTATTCTTGTGCCTTGTTATTTTTCCTTACATTATTTTTCATGTATGTTCTTTTGTGAGTATGTTGGTTTTCCATAGGATCTTGATCATGGGGGCTTATGCAAGCCTCTTGGTCATTTTCGTCCTATCTTACTAGCATTGGTACATTTGAACCCCTCTTGATGCGAGTTTTGTCTACTTTAGTGTGAGTTTGAAGTAAGTTCCTCCTCTCAATAAAGTGGGGGCTAAATGTAGTGTAGGAAAAGTATCCCTCTACATTTTCACACTTGTTTGGTCCCTCCTTGTTAAATTAAGCTTAATATTTCCTTGATTTAGTGTTGTAATGTGTTTAACACATTCAAATTAGGTCTTTGGCCCTTGTAAACTAAGTGGACCTAATTGTTACTTATTTAGGGTGTTGTAATGTGTACCTTTACACTTTCACACTAATCTAAGGTTTTATTAATTAATTGGACTTCTTTATGATTTAATTGGCCTTATTTTACATCCACAAGCCTTAATTCATTCATCTTTCCAAGACTAATCCCTACATATATGATCATCCAATCAAAATTTGTGTCTTTTTTGACTCATACGCCACCTTGGGAACATGGGTCCCACCTAGGTTTTGGGGCCCCGATCTAGATTTCACGTGAATCTAATCCTTTCTTGAAAATTATTTCCCAAGCTTAGCCTAATGGGACTCATACACCCCAAATGGCATATGAGTCTTTCTTAGCTTAGAGGTCTAAATTAAATTCAAATTCTTGGTAGAATTTTATTCTCCTAGATTTGATGTTAGCATAAACAAGGTTAAATACAAGGTTATTTCACATATTTTCTCCTAGCAACTATAGTATTCATGCATTGTAGAAAATTTGAGTTCACAAGAGTATTTAAGAGTTACAAGATCATTCAAAGAGAATTCAAGAGTGATTATCAAGCATTTTGGAGCATTACTCAAGTATCAAGCAGCATGTCAAAGTCATCATGCATCATGTTTGTTTTTCAAAGAAATTTTTTTATATAGGGTTTTATGATTCAAGCAAGAATTCAATTCAAGATCCACATTCATGCTAGCCATCTCATACATGTTTGGAATAATTTATTTATAGGTTTTGGTGAGTTGCAGCATATCATTTTGTTCATTCATCATTCCTTCATTTCATTTGATTTCATTTCAAGGTTTGATTACCAAAACAAATTTTGACCAAGGTAAACCCCTATCAACTAACAAAACAACACTTTCCCCTCTCTTTAGTGTTTTATTTGTAGATCTAGGTTGAAGAAACATTGAAAAGAAATATTGGAAAGAAGTTGTCAAGTGTGAAAAGTTGTCAAAGTTGTCACCTTGTCTACGGGATCACTAAAAGACATCTACAAAGTAGAATTTGGCATTTCAGATTTGAAAATTAGGTTGAGAAAACAGAGAAAATATTGAAGAGAAGATTTAGACCTTGATACTCCTAAAAATCCAAGTAGGAATTATACAACACTTCTAGCATATGAGTCCTACTATAGCCACTTTTGATCACTAGATTCTTGTTTCATCCCAAAAAGCCTAATCTGGAACTGATACGCCCAACCTAGCATATGAGTCCTAGTGTGCCTTAAATTCAACATTTTCTACATTTCATCTAGTTGATTCTAAGCTACTATAGTTTTCTAAGTGCACCTGCTTGATTTCTCAGTTTCTTGTTTTGCTTTACATTCATTTCTAGGTCATCTATTCAAGTCTTGCATATCATTAGGTTTGATCATTAGTCTTTACATGTTACTTGTCTTTCCAAGCTCTATCTTGGTGGTGAACCCCTCTTTAGTTTCTAAACATACCCTAGTACAACCTTTATTAGATCTATCTCTCTCATTTTATCATTGGATTGAGATATCTAGGGTTTCCTTGAGTGAAACTTGAAGGAAATAGGATCCTAACTCTAGTGTTCTATCTCCCAAAGTGATAGAACCTCAAACAAAACTATCATATTTTCTTCATTTCAATTGAGAAAAACATTCTTCATTAAACCTTGAAGGGAGTCACACATTTTGAATTGGATTAATAAAAAACCAATAATTAAGCACCTAAAAGTTTTCATTTCAAATCTTTTTCATGTGCCCAATTTTTTGTAGGGAAGTATAAGGTATCATATCCACATAGAATCCTTTCATATTTTTAGTTATCTACATGGTGTTAAGGTTAATTTCTCATAATTGAGATATTGCAACCTACTTCCTCTATCACCTTTCAATAATCTACATATACTCTTTTTTCTCTCATAGTTTACTTGGGTAATTGTAAGAAGTTACTCCTCCCTTTTTTTCTAAAGTCAAACTTGACTCAGTTCAATTCATTTCACACTTTGGTTAATGGTACCTTTAATTGATAATATATTGGAAGCCTCATTTATTTACTACATATGAATCCTTATAATTTATATTTTATGGACGTTCTATCTTAGTTCATCTACGATTGTGATCATTTACATTGGAATATAGATAAGAAAAATATCCACTATATTTAGGGTAGTCATAGTTTCAGGATTCAATATGTAAAAAATTGTGACATTGATTTTCTAGGGTATAAAATATGCATTGTGAAATCTTATAGATCTTTAGAGATTAGAAATAAGTGTAGTAAATCACAAATGCATAAATTCAACCAAGTATATTAGGAAAATAAGGTGTACATATATAGGATGAGAAAGGTAACCAACTTCCATGAAATGAGGATAGGACTCTTCACACATGGAGTGGTGGCAAGTTTCCTACCTCAAATGAAGGAAGATGTGTCAAAAGTAAGTTGACACCTCTCAAGATATCTATCAATATGGACACCTCAATGAGAAAGAGTCAATGGGATGACACCTCAATAAGAAAGAGTCAATGGGACACCTAACTAGGCTTAAGTAAACCAAGTGTATGCATAAAGTGCAATATATACACTAACACCCCCTTAAGTATAGCTTAGGTGGGCATGAATGAAATGGGTCCTAGATACTAGCCTAGTGAGGTACACGTACAATACAAAATAAATGAGTCCCAACCATGAAGCCTAAAAAGGTACTCCTGCACAACACAATTTGTCTTAAAAGAAAACATAGAAAACCTAGTGGGAAAAAACTATCCTCCAAAGAGAGAGAAGATCACAAGAATAGAAAGCCTCCTAAAGGATGATTATGTTGCTGATGTAGATCACACACCAAGAATAGCTCATAGATGAATGAACTTTCTCTCAGTAAAGGGTTTGGTGAACATGCTAACAACCTACTTTGAAGACTGAAAAATACTAAGTCAATGATCTATTCATGAATCAACTATTGAATATAATGAAAATGAATCTCTATGCATTTGCTCTACTGATGCTAAACCAAATTCCTACATATTTGAATGGTTCTTTGGTTGTCACAACATATAATTGTAGGCTACTTGAAAGCAATACTAAACTAAAAAAGAATGTCTTGAAGACATACAATCTTAGTAGGTTAGTTAACAACCGCCATAAATTATGTCTTAGTGGATGATATAGCAATAGGTTTTTTCTTCTTTGTAGACCAATTGATAAGACTTTAACCAAGTGAAAAAATTTAACCATAAGTGGACTTGCAATTTTTAGTGTCACCAACTGAATCTAAATCTATAAAACCAACCATGTTAAGTGATGAAACAACTCTGTAATGAATCCTAAAACCAAGAGACACCATGAAGGTAATGAAGGATCCTCTTAGTTGATTTCCAATGGAACTCATGAGGTTACTACATAAATCTCAAAACCATACCTACTGCATAGGAAATGTTCGACCTAGTATGAGTCAAGTATATAAGACTACCAAGTTTTACATACAATGTAGCATCAACCAATGATGCAGTACAAGAAGTCTCAAGCTTGAATCTAGAAAGAAAGGGAGTTAGAGATGGTTTGAAAGTATTCATGTGAAACCATGCAAGTAGATCAAGAGTGTACTTAGGTTGTGCAAGAGTGATCCCTAAAGCGGGATGTGAAATATCAAGGGTGAGAAAGTAGTGCAATCAACCCAAGTTTGTCATGTCAAATTTATCCTAAAGTGATGTCTTCACTGCTACAATGGTAGATGAAGTACTCCCAATAATAAAAGGATCATCAACATATAGAACCAGTATCAAAAGTGAATCATCCTATCATAATAGATATGTTGATTAGGATCATAATGACATCTAGTAAAACTTGAAGAGAGGAGTTAGGAATAAATCTTGGCATATTGAGATCTAGGATCTTGTTTGAATCCATAGAGAGATTTCCTAAGTATACAAACTAATGATTAATCTTGAACAAAACCTGGTGGTTGTTCCATGTAAATTTACTCCTCAAGGTATTTGTGAAGAAATGCACTTTTCGCATCTCTCTAATGTGCATCCCATCCATGTGCTATGATTATAGCAAGTATGAGTTGGATGGAAGTCATTCTAGCAACTGGTGCAAATTTAGTTTGATATATCCACCTACATCGAACTATCTTCCTTCCCTTACGAAGTGAATTCAAATCCCAAGTGTGATTTCTAATCAAGGAATCATATTCCTTATCTATAGTAATAACCCACTCTAGTATGCTTGGTGCCTCTCTAAATGTCTATGGATTAGAATCTGAAATGAAGAAGGCATGTGGGACCCCCTAAAAATCTTCCTAAAACTCTCTATCATCTACTAGATCATAAACCCTTATATCTTCTCCATATAGAGTGTGAGATGTGGGTGAGTCTGTTGTGAAAATATCAACTTCCAATGCAATCCTTGAACTAGATGAAGATGAACCCTCTATTGGCATATAGTTGTGATTGATGTCAAACTGCAAATTAGGCCAAGGAGTTTGTTGGAAAGATGACAAAAGATGGAGGAGAAAGTAGTGGATTTGATGGAAAATTGGGTAGGATATTCAATATGGGTTTTTCAAGAGAATTCCAATGATTTTCTCTACAAGTTGAGTAAAGAATGTGCCCAAAAATGTATTATTTATGCTCTCGGGTGTTTTAGGGTTTATCAGTTAAACCATAGGTCGTTTGTAGTCATGGTGTCATGAAAAGATCTTCCATTTTCACATTCACTGTCAATAGTAGGTTGTACGTCACTTAAGTGATAACTTAAGTCATCCATCTTGTAGAGGTGATTGACCCCATCATCTAGGTTGGCGGTGTTCTTAAGGTGTATCGGAATAACAGTGTGTGATTGGTGAGAGAATGGGAGGAATCTCTCTGATAGCCTGATATCTATTTGTTTCCATGTCACAAGTTTTCAAAAGTTCACAACCTCTAACAAAGAGGTTCTTAAGTTCAAATTTCTAATGACTTAGCGATGGAATACTCATCGGAGTGACAAGCTAGCTTCGGTGGGATTGGAAAAGGAATCCCAATGATGGAGTGATGGCGTGTGGGATTCAACAATGCTAACATGGAAGGCGATGATGCAGTCATGTGGCATGAAAAGATTGGGTGAACAATAATCCACATCCTTGTTGTGGATTATGGAGCAGTGACATGGTGATGAAGTGGATTGGTGGCATCATCAATGGTCCTCCTCAATGTGACTAACTCATATCGGTGAGAGTTCCATGATTGTCTCCCTAATACAGTGATGGCTATATCTTTGGTGAGACTATATGTCATTGCTAAGACCTTGAAGAAGTTCACCATGATAAGGCGATGGAAGAATGGACACTAGTAGTGGGACCCAGCTAGGTGAGATGACATGCATTGAAGGTATGGAAAAAGATCAAATGATAGGATAACACATGGAAGAAAGTAACAAATGAAACATGGCATGTGGTGACACAATGGCATGGGACCCATACAACAATGAAGGTTATCAGTGTGACATAGGAACATTGATAGTAATATGATGGTCATTCTCTTGATGAAGTGATAAGCTTTGTCGGTAAGACAAAGGTGTATAGGTAGGATTGGGGATGGCATTCCCCCGATAGAGCGATGAGGTGTTATGTGGGACCTAAGTGTGATGATGGATGACATATGGAAATGAAAGATTGCTTGATATGTCATTTCACATCAGTGTTGCAAATGATGTGGTGACAACATGGAAGACTGTTGGCATGCGGGTCCATATGATCCATATCGGTGGGAGTTGTGGACAATGGCGAGACTGAAATAGGAATCCCTCGATGGAGCGATATGTTAGATTGATCGTGTAGATAGTTTGGTGATTGATCTGATGGTTATTGTCCGTCGATGGAGATTGATGATGGATATTTGAAGACTGTTTAACAAATGGTTATGACTTAAAGTTGTGACAATGAATGAAAAGAATAGGATGAGGGCACAAAAGGAGAAGATCAACAACCAAAATTCAAATGCAGAGATTTGAAATAGCTATGAGAAGTGTAAAAGAGGGTTTTGACTAGAAAATGACGCAGAGTAGAGAGTTAATTGGTCCATCTACCTCAACAACCAAAATATGAAGATTTGATCTTGAAGATAGAGGAATAGATTACAGAAGTGATTGAGATCAAAATCAGATCAAAGGATCAGAAGAGAATAGTAAATGCATAATCAGATTTTAGGATTCGATGGAGAGAACAAAGGAAAATTCTTTGAAATATAATTTAATGTTGTATGGCTCGATGCAGGGAATGATGATATCTGATGAGTTGGACAGTGGTGTATGGCTCAATATAGAGGAAACTTGTTGAAGAAGGTAGCAAGTGAGAAACCCTAAAAATGATTTTGTTATGAAAGAGATAAATAGAAAGAAAAAGAGATATAGAAAGAAATGTGAAAAGAAAAGGTGTTAAGATAAGGGGTGTGCAAGCTAAAGTAGACAATTGTAACAGAAAGGAAAATCTGAAAATTCATGAAGCTGGTTATAGTGGAGTAAGGGAGAATAGAGAGAGCTTATGTATTGAATTCATGCATTGTAGGTTGTCTAGAACTATTTATGCATAGTTGATTATAGAAATTTGTAAGAGGTTGTAGCCTCCATTTTTACTAAGTTGGAGCTTAGAATAGGGTGTAGTAGCATCCTTGAAGTTGTAGCTTCTAAATAGGGAGTTATTGCTTCATTGGGTTGTAGCCCTAAACATTGTAACTAAACTTTGATGCTTGTGAGGATGGATTCAGATAGTAGATCCTAGCAGCATTTCTCACTATGGTTTTTCCCATCTTGGTTTTTCCACGTATATCTAGTTTTATGTGTTGATCTCTCTTGTGCTTGTGGATATTCCATTTTTTAGTATTTCAATTTGCACGTTTGAGTTTAAGGTTGAATCTGCAAAAGTTTTAATATCTACCATTTCACCCCCCTCTCAATATTTCATTGTGTTCTAAAAATTGGTATCAGAGCACTCGGTTCACTAGGAGAAGCTTAATCAACTCAGGTAGATCTTGGATAAGTGAACATAATGGCATGTTAGGAAGGTTCAAGAAAGCCACCTAGATTAGATGGAATAAACAATGCTAAGTGGAGCTCTCTAATGAAAGGATACTTAGGTTCTCTTGGACTTGATGTTTGGATGTTGGTTAAGACCAAATATGTTCCTCCTATTTCTCCTCCTACTGATGTTGCAATGAAGGACTATGAGAATAATGAGAAAGCTTGGTTCACTATTATGAACAACTTGTCTTATTTTGTGCATAGCAAGGTTATGCATTGTGAAACTACTTATGATGTATGGGAAAAAATGAATAAAATTTATGAAGGAGATTCCAAGGTGAATCTGGCAAAGCTACAAATACTGAGGACTAAATTTGAAAGCTTATAGATGACTGAAGAATAAAAAATTTGTAGATTATATTTTGAGAGTTGATATAGTGAGTGCTATTAAGGGATATGGTGTAGATTTGAAAGAAGAAGATGTTGTGCTGAAACTTCTTAGGTCTATGACAACTAAATATGATGCAAAAATTTATGCCATTGAAGAAGGAAGAGAAATTGATAAAATCACTCTAGATGAGTTACATGGTATATTTATTGCTTATGAGATGAGAATGCCAGGTGTTGGGTCTTCTAGAAGGGAAATTGCATTTAAGATTGTTGAGAAATGAAAAGATGAAGCTGATAAGCAAGACAAAGCTACTGTTATTGCATCTGATCATGAAGAAACTGATGAGGAAGAATAAAACTTCATAAGAAGGATAAGGAGAGGATTTGTAAAGTATAAAGGTATGCTCCCTTTCAAGTGTTTTAACTATGGTAGAATAGGTCATTTTGGTTCAAATTTTCCATATGGTAAAGAAGATAGTTCCAAGCAAGAAGAAGATAGCAAAAAGAAGAAAATGGTTTATCCAAAAATAAAGAACTATGGAAAGAAGAAGAAGATTATATACATCAATCAAGAATGTGAAGCATTTGCTGCTAGTGATAGTTTAGAAGAGGATCAAGATCATCCTCTTGTAATGAGAGAAGATATGAGAGATTTTCTATTTATGGCTAAAGAAACTAAGGATTAGGAAGATGCACAAATTGAAGATTCACTTGAAGAAGAAAAGGAGGCAATTATTGATATTCAAGGAGAATTGATCAGTGCTCTTGAAGACCTTGATGAGGTAAGAGATAAATATGATGATCTTAAGAAGGAAAGTAAGAAAATAAAAAAGAATGATCAAAATGACACTGACAGAGTAACTCAAGAACTTGAGGAATCTAATAAGGTGATAGTTGTTCTAAAAGTTCATGTAGAAGAACTCAAAAGAGTTGAAGATGTTATGAAATCTAAATTGCAATCAGAAACGGATAGATGCTCAAAACATGAGGCAAAAATAGTTACACTAAGAAAATAATTGGAGAAAGCTAATGAGCACATCAATAAGGTTTTGAATTTAAAAGGTGGCACTAATATTCTAAAAGAACTGCTAAGTACTCAAAATCTAGCTAATAAAGAGAAATCAGGCTTGCGAATTGAAAAAGGAAAAGAGTTCATTTATTGATACTTCTGCAAAGCTCTATGAAAGATTTAGAGTAGATGAAAAATCCGTCCCCAATGGTGAAAAATATGACAAAGGAGAAGCCTCTAAAGATGAAAAGAAGTTAACTACAGTTGATAAATCTGTTAAAGAGAAGTAATCAATTGAAGACAAGAAATTTAACTGGTCCATTCCTGATCAAAAAAAAAAAAGAAAAATACCAAGAGAATAGATAATGATGGTTTTATAAGAGTACACTATCCAAGGAGACCTTAACAAAGATGATATCCACATCCAGTCAAAGGAAACACCATGACCAGGCACTCATCATATTTTAATGGGTATTTCTATTCTTGTAACAATTTTGGTCATAGGGCTAGAGAGTGTAAAGTCATTCCAAGGAGACATAAATTTCATAAGTAAAAATCCATTCACTCGGTCAATTGATATGAATGTAGTGTGTTTCAATTGCAATAATTTCAGTCATATAGCTAGAAATTGTAGAGAAAAATTCTTAAGACCAAATGCTCATTTTGAGAAGAAGAAAAACACACCTCCCAAAGATGAAAAGAAAACCGAGGTCATTGAGAAAAAGGAAGAAAAGGTTGAAAATAAACCTAAGAAGGTATGGAAAGAGAAAAAGAAGAATTTTTCTCAGTCTATGATTTACCAAACAACATTGCATGCAAAGGAACAAGATCTATGGATAATTGATAGTGGTTTATCTAAGCACATGACTGGAGATAAAAAGAAATTCATTAAGCTTGAAAGGAGAAAAGGAGGTTCAATAAGCCTAGGTGATAATACTACTGTTAAGATTTGTGGTAAAGGAATTCTAAGCATAGATGGGAAGAACAAAACTAAAGATGCACTTTATGTTGAAGGTCTAAAACATAATCTTCATAGTGTCAGCCAGATGTGTGATAATGGATACAAAGTTGTATTTGATTTTGAAGGTTGCAAGATAAGAATGAATGGTAAAATAATTGCTCAAGGGATAAGAACTGAAAGTAATCTCTATAATCTATGTGAAGTGGAAGGCCAAACATGTCTAATTACCCAAGCATATGATAGTTGGCTATGACATAAAAGACTGGGACATATAAACTTTGACAATTTGGTAAAGATAAGTTCAAAAATATTAGTTAGAAATATGCCTAAGATTGCAAAGCCTGATAAAATCATCTACCAAGGATGCTAGCAAGGAAAGAAAATGAAGTTTAAGTTTCCTACAAAGGATTAAATTTAACAAAAAAACCCTTGGAGATAATTCATACTGATCTATGTGGTCCAATGATAACAAGGGCATTTCAAAGGAAAAGATACTTCATGCTACTAATTGATGATTATACTAGAATGGAATGGGTCATGTTTTTGAAGGAGAAGATTGAAGCATTTGAAAAGTTTAAAATCTATAAGAAGCTTCTCAAAAATGAGACTAGGAGAAGAATTAAATGTCTCAAATCAGACAAAGGTGGAGAATTTATGTCAAGTGAATTTATGGAATATTGTGAAGATCATGGAATCAAACGGCAATATTTAGCACCAAGAACACCAGAGAAAAATGGCATGGTAGAAAGAAGAAACATGATTGTGAAGGAGATGGCTAGAGCCATGTTGAGTGAGGAAAACTTGACATATACATTTTTGAAAGAAGTAGTAAAAACTATTGTATACATTCAAAATAGAAATCTTATTAGATTTAACAGTAGTAGAATACCATATGAATTATGGTTCAGTAGACCTACATCAGTCAAGCATTTCAGAGTATTTGGAAGCAAATGCTATATCAAAAGAGAAGCTAAAGATCCAAGAAGCTTTGAGTCAAGATGTGATGAAGGGATATTTTTAGGGTATTCCAATCAAAGAAAAGCATATAAATGTTACAAAAAGAGATTGCATAAAATTGTAGAGAGTGAACATGTCAAGGTTGATGAAAGTCAAGACAAGTCTAGCAAAAATAATCTTGAAAGAGAATCAAATGATGAGGATATATGTGCAGTAGCATAAGAAGAAGAATAGGAAGAAGAGAATGCCAGTAAAGAAGAAAGTTGGATCAAATTAATGGAAGAGGAACTCAATCAGATTGAAAAGAAAAAACATGGGAATTGGTTCCTAGACCATCAAGCAAGAATGTAATAGGCAAAAAATTGGTATTCACAAATAATTTGAATGAAGATGGAGCCGTGGTAAAAAATAAAGCAAGGTTAGTGTGCAAAGTATATTCTAAAGTAGAAGGTATTGATTTTGAATAAACATTTGCTCTAGTTGCAAGATTAGAAGCTATTAGGATGTTTCTTGCATTTTCTGTTTATAAAGGTTTTAAAGTATATTAAATGGATGTCAAATCTACATTTTTAAATGGAAACCTTCAAGAGGAAGTATATATTGAGCAGCGAGAAGGTTTGTAGCTATTAGAGAATGATGATTATGTTAGCAAATTGAGAAAAGCATTGTACAATTTGAAGCAAGCACCAAGTGCTTGGTATTCAAGATTGGATCAATATCTACAACAACAAGGCTTCAAGAAAGGTTGTGTTGATAGCAATTTGTATCTCCATTCTGAAGGTAAAAAAATGACCATTGTTCTAGTTTATGTATATGATATTATATTTGGTGGTAGCAGTGATGTAATGTACAAAATATTTGCTACAAGCATGCAGGATGAATTTGAAATGTCCATGTTAGGAGTTTGTAAATTACACAAACTAATAAAGGTATTTTTTATATCACAAACCAAATATGCAAAAGAAATTCTTAAAAATTTTGGCATGGAGGATTGTAAACTAGTTAGTACTCCCATGGTTACTGGCTGCAAGTTGACTAAATCAGATGAGTTGCTTGATGCAAATCAGACTTTGTATAGATCAATGATTGGAAGTCTACTATATTTAACTACATCTAGGCATGATATAATGCAATAAGTTTGTATGGTAGCTAGGTTTGAGGAAGAACCAAAAGAGTCACACATCAATGCAGTAAAGAGAATCTTTAGATACATCAAAAGTATTGTTCGACTATAGTTAATGGTATCCCAAAGGCAAAGATTTCACCTTAACAACATACACAGATGCTAATTGTGCATGAAGTGTGGATGATAGAAAGAGTACTAGTGGAGGAGCCTTCTTTTTTGGAAAAATATTAGTTTCCTAGATGAGTAAAAAGCAAGAGTCTTTCACTCTTTCTAGAAGATAAGCATAATATGTTGTTGCAGTTGTATGTTGCACTCAATTCCTTTGGATGAAGTAGACATTAAAGGACATAAAGGTAGAGTACATTGAGCCTATCTCGATTCTTTGTGATAATTCAAGTGCCATTAATATCTCAAGTAAGTGCAAAAAGATGGGTCCCAAAAAGGGGGTTTAAGTGGCCACTTTTTTTTCTAAAATAAGGAAATACTGACCTTGGACGTGAAATTGAGGATAGTTACACTCAAAATTTTGAGATGGAACAAAAACAAGGATCGAAGTGGTCTAAGTCTACTTTCTAAACTACTAATTTATTTTGAAAATGGTTGAGATTATGGGGTTCAAAAGAGGGACACACATAAATTCGTGTTTGTTTTTGCTAGAAAAACATAACATTGCAGCTATTGTACATCCCTAGCACAGTGAACTTTTTTTTACTATTTTTAAAATTACTACAGTGAGAAATTAGCTAATAGTATGTAGGTGATGCATTATTTTTCTGATAATTTTTTAATGAATATTTGATTTTTTACTAATTTTCTATGTGAACACTTCCTAAAAAATAGATTTTTCTCCATGCTACCCCTACAAATTTTGGAAACTAATTGAATTTTATTAATTTTTTTATAAAATTTGTAGAATGGAGTCTAGTTTCTAAAAATGTAATCTATTTTAAATTTTGATGAACGATTAATTTATAATGAAAAAAACCAAAAACTACTTTTTTCCAAAAAAGAGACACACAGAAAAAAGAAATTATGGATGAAAGGCTTAACATTGTCAGAAAGTGAAAAAAATTACATCATTGGATAGCTAAGAGAGAACCTAACATTACCCGGGTGTTTGATTTGTTCGAAATTGAACCACGTGCAATCCTAAAGGTGAGCACAAACTTGATTATGTGAAATATTGTAGAATTTGCAAAAACATGTCTCTGGTCATTGGGAATGCCCTCCAAGCCTTTGGGTTGGTATTCCAAGGCAAATACCAAGCCCAAGGCTTGGGGATCCCAAATCAAGATATAACATGCTCGCATTATATCTTAGTTTTGACATGATTTTTTGCATTTGTGGGGGACATGTCTAGCAAGACATAATACAAGTGTGGTATAACACACTCGCATTATGTCTTGCTTTATGCTAAATGTAACTCTATTGGATGTATGTTTATATATTTGTATGTTTGTATGTACATGTATGCTTGTATGCCATGTATGTATGTATGCATGCTTGTATGTATGTATTTATGCCTGTATGTATGCATGTATGTATCAAGACATGCATATTGTATGTATGTAAGATTGCATCTACACATGTATATGTATGCTTGTATATATGTAAGATTGTATGTACATATTTATTATGCTCGTATGTATGTAACTATGTATGTATTTATGTATATATTTAGAGAGAGGTATAATTTTAAGAGAGAGAGAGAGAGTCCAGAGAGAGTGAGAGGGGGTGGAAGTGCAATTTTAAGAGAGAGGAAGTGGAATAGAAGGGGTTGGAGTGAGAGGGACTTAGCTAGGTAGGGTGGGAAGGATAGAGGGAGAGAGAGGGGGGTGGAGAGAGAGAATTGAGAGAGAGGGAGATACAGAGTGGGGGAGAGAGAGAGACAAAGATAAAGAGAGTTATGTAGGTAGGATTCCAAAGGGAGAGACTTGAGAGTGTGAGGGGGTGAGAGGGAGAGACTTGAGAGTGTGAGGGGGGTGAGAGGGAGAGACTTGGATCTAGGTAGTGAGAGAGAGTGCAAGAGAGAGGGAGTGTGAGTGAGAGACCTGAGAGAGGAAGAGGGTGTTGAGCGAGTGACCTGAGAGAGGGAGAGATAGGGGGGTGGAGTGAGAGGGACTTATCTAGGTAGTGGGAGGAATAGACAGAGAGAGGGGAGAGAGAGAGAGTTACCTAGGTAGGTTGACAGAGGGAGAGACCTAAGAGAGAGGGGGTGGGAGGGAGAGACCTGAGAGAGATGGATAGAGAGGGAGTGGAAGAGAGTGGGAGGGAGATAGAGAGAGATAGATAGAGGGATCGAGAGAGGGTGGGTGATCCCACAATTGTGGTTTACAATATTTGGCCAAATTGGACACTGAACTAATTTTTTCTAACTAAATCTTCACTTTCGGGCACCTATAGCAGCTAAATCGTGAGGAATTTAAAGATGATACAAACTAGTTATTTGTGACATTTTTTCTATATATTCTAAATATATATATTTTAATTTTTTTAGAATCATATTGTACTTCTTTTTGCATCTCCTTCAAAAACTAGTTTTTTTTTCAGTAAACACCATTTTTAAGGAGTGATGCTCACCGTATAACACATAACTTTTTTTCCATGAAGGATAGAATTCTAATTTTTTCAGATTTATATTTTTAACTATGATATCTAGTGCTTCCAATTAGTTTCATAGTTTTTTATTGAATATTTTTTTCTTAATCAAGTTTTTAAGTCAAACCAATTACAATTCAGACAGAGGCAGACTGTATAACAAATAAATTTTTTTGTATGTATCAAAATTCAATTTTTTTATTTGATCAAGGACTTCAATATCTGGTGTACTCATATTTTTCAATTTTTTTGATAATATTATATTTTTCCACATGTGCAAAATAGAGAGCTTGATTTTTGGTGAAAAATCTACATTCACAAGAAATAAAAATTAAATATAATAGTAAAATTAAATTTATTTAAAATTATACTATTTGGGATGATAATAATAAGGACTACATAATTACAAAAAATAAATTTTAAATGAATTCATTTGATCCCCCAAAAAGAAAATCAAAAGTGGTTTTTTATCAACATTTTGATAAGTGTAAAGGAGACTCTATTATAGGTATGGTTTAAAACTAGCGGGGTTCTATCCATGGGGGTTTTATCTAAGGTAGTTGGATCAAACCCTCTTCAATTGGAATGCTTTAAATGGAACTTATTAAGGCTTAAATCATCATATTATCTAAAAATATGTGATTTAAAAAAAAAAAAAAATCTCCTAGAAATTATAAACCAGCTTTGTGGGATCACCTAGGTGGTGGGGATTGATTGAGCGAGAGGTATGTAGAAAGAGGGAGAGAGTAGATAGAGACAATTAGAGAGGGTATGAGGGAGGGAGGGAGAGGTGAGATGTATAGATAGAGAGAAATCGATAGGGGTTAAGGGTATAGGGTTGAGGGATTAGGGTGGAGGACCTATAGGGTTGATGGTTTCTAGGGTATTATGGTTTAAGGGTTGAGGGTTGAGGGATTAGGGTTGAGGGTAGAGGTTATTGGGTTGAGGGTATAGGGTAGAAGGTTTAAGGGTTTGGGGTTAAATGGTTTAGGGTTAATGGTTTAGGGTTGAGAGTAGAGGGTAGAGGGATTGAGGGTTTAAGGATTAAGGATTGAGGGTTGAGGGATTAAGGGTTGAGGGTTGAGAATTGAGGGTTGAGGTTTTAATGTATAGGGTAGAGGGTTTAAGGGTTTAGGGTTTAAGTTTGAGGGTTGAGGGTTGAGGTTTTAAGGTTGAGGGGTAGAGGATTGGGTTATAGGGTTGAGGGATTAGGGTTGAGGGTCCAATGTATAGGGTGAGGTAGGGGTTGAGGACTAGGTTTAAGGGTTGAGAGTTGGAGGGTAGAGGGGTAGAGGGTAGAGGGTTCGGGGGTTGAGGGTTTAAGGGTTGAGGGTTTAAAGATTAGGGTAGAGATTTTTCTTGGATTTAAGAGTTGAAGGATTAAAGGATTAGGGTTGAGGAATTAGGGTTTAAGGTAGAGGGTATTTGGTTGAGGGTTTCGGGTAGAGGGTTTAAGGGTTTAGGTTTTAAGGGGTGTAGGGTTTAAGGTTTAGGGTTTAGGGTTTAGGGTTGCGTGTTTAAGGGTTTAAGGGTTCAGGGCTTAGGGTTGAGGGATTAGGGTAGAGAGGGAGAGATGGAGGGAGAAGTGAGATAGAGAGAAGGAGAGAAGAGGAGGGAAGGAGATAGATGTATATGAAGGTTGAAGATCCATTGTATAGGGTAGAGGGTTGAGAATAGAGGGTATAGGGTTGACGAAATATATGATCGAGGGATTAGGGTATTGGGTTGAGGGTACATATGGTTGAAGGATTGGGGTTGAGAGTCCAAAGTATAGGGTAGAGGGTATCAGGGTTGAGGGTTTAGGGTTTGAGGTTTGAGGATTGATGGATTAAAGGTTGAGGGTTGGGAATTTAGGGTTGGGGGTTTAACATATAAGGTAGAGGATAGAGGGTAGAGGGTTTAAGGGTTGAGGGTTGAGGGTTTAAGGTTGAGGGTAGAGGATTGAGGGTATAGGGTTGGGTGATTAGGGTTGAGGGTCCAATGTATAGGGTAAAGGGTATAGGGTTTGAGGGATTAGGGTTTAAGGGTTGAGGTTTCAGGGTTTAGGGATTAAGGGTCAGGAGGGTTGAGGGTTCAGGGATTAATGGTCAAGAGGGTTGAGGGATTAGGGTAGAGAGTTTACTAAGTGGGTTTAAGGGTTTAAGGGTTGATGGATTACGGTTGAGGGTAGAGGTTATTGGGTTGAGGGTATAGGGTACATGGTTTAAGGGTTTAGCGTTGAGGGTTAAGGGTTGAGGGTTGAGGGTTTAGGGTATAGTTTTGAGGGTATAGGGTTGAGGGATTAGGGTTGAGGGTCCAATGTATAGGGTAGAGGGTTTAGGGTATTGGGTTGAGGGTAGAGGGTAGAGGGTTTAAGGGTTTAGGGTTGATGGTTTAGGGTTGAGGGTAGAGGGTTTAGGGTTTATGGTTTAGGGTGGAGTGTTTAAGGGTTTAAGGGTTGAGGGACTAGGGTTGAGGGACTAGGGTAGAGAGGGAGGGATGGATGGATAGAGAGATGGAGGGAGAACTGAGATAGAGAGTAGAGAATAGGAGCAAGGGACAAAGATATATGACGGTTGTGAATGCAATGTATAGGGTAGAGGGTTGAGAATTGAGGGTATAGGATTGATGACTTGTAGGGTTGAGGGATTAGGGTTGATGGTGCATATCATTGAAGTATTGTGGTTGAGAGTCCAATGTATACGGTGAGTGAGTGAGAGAGATAATTGAGGGTATAGGGTTGAGGACCTATAGGGTTGATGGTTTAGGGTATTGGGTTGAGGGTAGAGGGTAGAGGGTTTAGGGGATTAGGGTGTAAGGGTTTAGGTTTGATGGTTTAGGGTTGAGGGTAGAGGGTTTAGGGTTTAGGGTAATGGTTTGAGGGTATGTGGTTGAAGGATTAGCGTTGAGGGTCCAATGTATAGGGTAGAGGGTATAGGGTTTGAGGTTTGAGTGATTAAGGGATGAGGATTGAAAATTGAGGGTTGAGGGTTTAATGTATACGATAGAGGGTAGAGGGTAGAGGGTTTAAGGGTTTAAGGTTTAAGAGTTGAAGGTTGAGGGTTTAAGGGTTGAGGGTTGAGTGTGAAATTGGCAACCTAACTTGGCCTATTTGACAAAATGGGTCCAAGAAATGGGGTCTCCCGGTGATTTACCAAGAGACCCCATTTCTTGGACCCATTTTCTCAAATAGGCCAAGTTAGGTTGCCAATTTCATCGACTAGCTTTCCAATTCAGTGAAATTGGCAAAGTAGCAGCCTATTTGAAAAAATGGGTCCAAGAAATGGGGTATCTCATTGAGTTACATCACCGGGAGACCCCATTTCTTGGACCCATTTTTTCAAGTAGGCCAAGTTAGATTGCCAATTTCATCCACTATCTTGCCAATTTGGTGAAATTAGGTGGAGACTCCATTTCTTGGACCCATTTTTTCAAACAAGCTAAGTTAGGTTGCCAATTTCATCCACTAGCTTGCTAATTTGGTAAAATTTGAAATGTAGTGGCCTGTTTGAAAAAATGGGGTCTCCTGGGTCCAAGAAATCTGGGAGACCCCATTTCTTGGACACATTTTTTCAAACAGGCTACTAGATTGCCAATTTCACTGAATTGGCAAGCTGGTGGCTAAAATTAGCATGATAGTGGGCCCACTATCTTGCCAATTTAGTGAAATTGGCAACCTAACATGAGAGGGATAGGAGTGAGTAAGTGAGAGAGAGAGAGAGAGACTTGAGAGAGGGAGAGGGGCTAGGAGGGAAAGACTTGAGAGAGAGAGAGGGAGGAGGAGATAGAGGGTAGAGGGATAGAGGGTATAAGGGTTAAGGGTAGAGGGTAGAGGGGAGAGAGATAGGAGGGAGGAGAGAGACTTGAGAGAGGGAGAGATGGGAGGAGGGAGAGACTTGAGAGAGAAAGAGAGGGAGGGAGTGGGAAAGAGATAGAGGGTAGAGGATAGAGGTTATAAGGGTTAAGGGTAGAGGGTAGAGGGGAGAGAGATAGAATTAGGGTATAAGGGTTGAGGGTATAGGGTTGAGGACCTATAGGGTTGATGGTTTAGGGTTTAGGGTTTAGAACCTACATATGGTTGAAGAATTAGGGTTGAGGGTACATATGGTTGAAGGATTAGGGTTGAGGGTCCAATGTATAAGGTAGAGGGTATTAGGGTTGAGGGTTTAGGGTTTGAGGATAAAGGGTAGAAGGTTTAAGGGTTTAGGGTTAAGGGTAGAGGGTTTAGGGTTTGAGGGTATAGGTTTTAGGGTTTAGGGTTTAGGGTTGAGGGTAGAGGGATTAATGGTTTTGGGTTGAGGGTAGATACAAAGAGAGAGAAAAGAAATCTATAAAAATATAAAATTTCTTATAATGCGAGCACATTTTGAAGCAATAGAGATATGGTTATTTTTTAGGAAGAAATAATGCTTGCATGTTATAATGCAAGTGTGTTTTGGCTTTCTCTAAGAAAGGTAAAAATTTCATTATACCCATGATCTCAAGGCCCACATTCTACATATTCTCTTGGTTTTGCATGTGCTCTGACAAAAAGTAGCTTTCTGATGATGTTGTGAAGTGTGCATGTATGTTGTTTGCATTCCACCACCTTTTTCATGATCTTTCCACCACCTTTGCATGAAATAGCAGAGTTTTCACATTGAAAGGCATATAATATCAATTCAAGTCTGAATTTCATTCAAAAGTGATATACAATTGAAGTTTGGAGGGGACCAAGCTTTTGAAAAAGTCAAATTTATAAGGAGTTTAAAGAAAGAATAAGTAAAGGCTACATAATTGGGTAGAACTCCTCCATTTAAAACTCTTGTTTTTTATGTATGTGAAGTCTTTACACATTTTCTTTCATTCTATTATGGATTGCTTTCATTTTTTTTATTTTGTATATTCGATGTTAATCATTGTTTGTTTGTCATTATAACCTTAGCTTGTCAATGCAATGTATTTCAAATTACACAATTCTATATGCTTGCCAATTACATTTTTAAACCACATCTCTTTGAGGCATTTTGTCATTTGACAATTGACTTATCTTGTATATTTTTCCACATTTTGTATACACATATATATGACATAAGTTGTAATGAAGTAAAATAAAACATCATTTCTCAATCCTTTATTATGGATGTGCATACCACTCTCCAAAGCTTTCATTTTGGTATAAGCACATGGGGGATGTTGGAAACTGTAGTTGAATTTGGTTTTACACCAAATATTGCATATGCTTGAAATTTTCTAAAGCATTTTCATTAAATCTATTTTTTGCATATCCTACAATCATTATAGTCCATGAGGACATATCTCATTGAGGTATTTTGTCAAACCGTTATACCAAGCAGCTGATTTCCTTGTCTATGCTACCAAATTTTCTATACATGTCTAAAAAGTTGGAATATACTCCTCCCACATTGATAGATCTTTGAAGTTACTATTTTGGTTTTTATCTCTATTTCTAAATTTACCTCATCACTTATGTTGTGATATATTTTAAATGTTTCCTTGATTAGTCTACCTACAAGGGATTTTAACCCTTCTCTCCATTGTTTCAAGACTCTTTATTCAATGCTAAGTTAGCAACATGGGGAAAGGTGCAACCTATCTTCGAATCATGGTTCAAAATGAAAGCACAGACAAGGCATTTGAATTGTTTGAAAATAATTGTTTCGTATAAATGTATGCAAAATGTGGTAGCATTGACAAGCTACTGAGCTTGGCAAGATAGTGAGCTCACTCACTTGCTTGCCAATGTGGTAGGGTTGAGAAGGTAGGTGTAGTGTATGCCTCATAGAAATGGGGTCTCAGGCTGATATAAATCACCACGAGTCCCCAATTCTATGAGGCATACATTGCCCCTACCTTTTCAATCCTACTGCATTAGCAAGCTAGTGAGTGAGCTAGCTTACCAATGTTGTAGGGTTGAGAAGGTAGGGGCAATGTATGCCTCATACAACTTTTATGAGGCATACGCTGCCCCTACCTTGTCAACCCTACCACATTGACAAGCTAGTGAGTGAGCTAGCTTTCCAATGCTCCACTAGCTTGCGAAGGAATTTGAATTCACATGCCTTGTCCATGCTTCCATTTTGAGCCTATATCTTGCAATCATGGCATGCCACATTACCATATTTCTTTAAGGAATTCCATAAAAAAAATTCATGTGACCTTTGTCTATGTTAGAAATACTCTACTATAGGATGATTGTAAGAATTTTTTATGAAGCCTTAAATGACTATATTTCATTTATTTGAATGGATATATTTTTTTGGAAGTAATATTTGTCTCATTACCATGCTATAGGTAAAATTATCTACCGTGGCAAGGAAACGAACAAGGAATAAACTAACAGATGAAGAGTATGAAACCAAAAAATTAAAAGAGAGAGAAAAGGTGGTGACATATCATCAAAAAAAGAAATTGGATACGATTGATGAACACAAGATAATTGAAGAGGAACCTCAACCATCAAAAAGAGAATAGGCATTGGCAGTGAAAAGGGCATGAATGTAAAAGCATCATGGTAAGACAGATTTAGATACCATAGTTGAAGACATGCCCTCTACCGGAAGTGAATACAAAGGGACACCATTGAGCACAAGCGAATATGGAGGGACACCATCTACCGCAAGTGAATATGGAGGGACACCATCTACCACAAGTAAATATTGTTGGACACAATCCACCACATCTCATGTTGAGAGTACATCATCACTCAGATTTAGCAAAGAAGGAACTCCATCATCCCCATGTGAACCTCAAGGTATGTCTTCTACTCCACCCTCAATTGAAGGTACACAATCTAGACCACCTCAATTAAATATTAATGAAATTCCTAATGTTGCAATGTATGTACCTAGGAGAACACCACCTAGAATTTTGTGTAGAAAGCCAAAGTATTTGATTAATATTGATTAGAATATTTTGTAGCACATGGAAGGTAAGATTTCAGCACGCACTTGTAGAAGATATGTTGATAACATTTGGAAATTCTTCTTTGAAAGGATAAATGAGACCACAAGATGTCAACTATTTGTTGAAATGATGTGGGGTATAAAGTATAGAAACATAATGAAGACTCTTGGGTTGAGAAGATCGAATGCTTCAAGTGACAACACTATTGTGAAGAATCTAATGGATGCTTATAAGAGTGTGGGTAATACCTCATGCTCAAATGATAGTAATGTGACCCAACGTGTCATTGCATCAACTTAAAATGGTAAGTAGTCAAACAAAGAGGTCTCATCTCATTAGAAAGACAAGTGAACAAATGAGAATTAGTAGAAAAACTTTATCAAGAGCCATTCAAAGGAAACAAAGAATTGAGTGCACCAATTCAAATGAATTATGGGCATTCTTAGGGAGATTGCCACTAAAAGATAAAATAGTTGTTGAAGCATTGAGAACACTAATTGAAAAGCATTGGAAGAATAATGCAAAGAAATAGCCAAATCAAAGGGATGTGGTAAGAAGGAGAATTGGTAGTTAGAACCGTGAACCACATCCAAAGCATTTTTTGGATACAATTCAAACCCACATTTTTCATAAATTTCAATAGGATTATCCTCAAATAAGTATTTTTCAATGATATTTTGAAATACTTGAACCTTTAAATATGTCAAGATAAATCACACATGCACTACTTGTTGTAGACTACATATTGAATTCTCTAACCATTATGATGTTTATCATTCTATATGTTTAGATTTGCATACTAATGATGTTTTGCAGGATTGTGGCAAAGAAGCCCCACCAACATTTTCAAGATATTTCTTATCAAATAATTTATGTGAAATAGAGGATGGCAAAATATTCTACAAGACAACATGCTTGGATGGTTCATGCGAGCATTGTGGTGGCTTGCATCGTATGCTAGTATGTCAACATATGGAAAGCACAAATAAGGTGGAACATAAACTAATAGATTTTAGGAAGTATAAAATAGTGGCATTTGTTACAAAAGATGACAATAAAGAAAAAAGGTTTGATTTGGTTATTCAAAATATTTCAGTGTATCAGTTTATGTCCATGTTTTGTGACAATATAGTGTATGAGTATGCAAGGCATACCCATAAAGCTTGAGGGTTGGACATGCAATTTAAGCTATGCAAGGACACCTTTCTAGTTGGAAGCATAGTATTAGTGGTTGAATTTGTAGAGAACTACACTCTATAGCCAGAACATGAGGTGCAGTAACAATATTATAACTACACAAAGATTTTGATATTTGTGCACATAGAATTCATTCATGCAGCTGATAGTACAGAGGACCAAAGGAAGGTATTGGGGGAGTATCACTTTTATATTATTGATGATTGTACACATTCTCTAGAGTTCATGCAAGGTTTCTTCCAGATGTTCTATAGTGATTTGGCTCAGAGGGGCATAGCATATGGTTGACATATAATATGGTTAGATAACTGTGCAACAGAGTCAAAAACTCACACATGTTCTACTAGTTGAGCAGGATGCATGTCATTACAGGTGTTCAACATATGTGGAACTTTTGTGAGGTCAGGCATGGAAAGTGGGAGCATGATGGTGATAGAGCATGTGTGAAAAGAGAATTACCAAAAGAAGAGTTAAAGTATAAAGTAAATGAAAATTTGATAGATACAAAATCAATCATCATGTGGTGTAATGCTTTGATGGGTCCAGGTAATGAAGGTACATCTTTTGTTCATAGATTTTTTTGGTTGATGGATGATACTAACATTGCACTATATGAGGATTGTTGTACACTAATAGGATTGAGTGAGCTACACTCTTTCCTTAGCTCATATGTAGGTTCATGGAGTATCAATACATAGAAGATGGCATGTTTTTTTTCTTCATGTACAATGCAAGCTTGGAATGATTATGAGTCAAAGGAGTGGGTTGAGAAATGGTTGATAAGTTATCTTAGCCCAGTTCACACATATCGTGCTCTGATGACATTGGAACTAACACAGATGTAATCATCAGTTGACTTTGACCACATATTAGATCTAGTTCAATTAGGTAATATATCTACTTGCTTAGTTTTTGAAATTCCTATTGTTATCTTACTCTGTAGTGTATTCGTAATGTTGACTAATTTCAAGAGATTTGCTACACATATCAATGCAGGGCATGTTTATATAGTTATTGCAAATGAAGACAATGAAGAGGGAACAAACTATTACTTGTGTCATTGTGTTGAGGCCAAAAATAAATTGGAGGCCCCAGTTATAGATGGAGAAAACATCGAATACCCTACAGGCTCAGTTGTTGTTACTAGAATGTGGCTTCGAAGGTACCCACATAAGAGTGTTAAATATTCATTGTTTCAGGAGTTTAATGTGCATCATAAGATTCTTCATTACTCAAACCTTGTCATTGCATCCAATGTTCATTTGAAAAAATATGGGGGTAGACCTTTGAACAAGACCTTGTGGAAGGTCCGTGAATCCGACCATGAGAAAATACTTGACACAATAAAGTGTAGAACAGACCTGGATGGTTCTTTGGATTAATTTTGAAGTATACATAATGGTTATTATTAATTTATAGTTATATGCACATTAATTTGTTTGATTCCAATGCTATCAACTTCTTTTACTTTGCCTATTTGTAAGTAACCTACTAAAAATTCATTGGTGTCCCCTTGCAGAAAATGTTGATTTATGAGCCATCCAAGAGAATATCAGCCAAAAAAGCAATGGAACATCCTCATTTTGATGATCTTGAAAAATCTCAATTATGATTTTAAGGCATTATAAAAGTGTGTGCGAAGCTTGGTGAGGGAATTTCAAGTTATTCATTTGAGTTTAACCTTATCATGAGCACCTATGATGTAGACATTATAAGAGCATCTCAAATTTCAAGTTATTCTATTCATGAGAGGTGTTGTGTGCAATAGGTATCTTGGAACTCCCAGTGAATATGTATGACTGGGAATGACTAAGTTGAGAGACTAAAATTTCTATCCTCAATGGAAGCATCAAGATTTATGCCTTGTTGTTCCTGAGTTGGAACCAAATGGTGTGGATTTGTTGTTTGTAAGTGCCTTCCATCTATTTTCATTTCATTTCCATTTTGGATACTTTTTCTTTCTCTTCTTTTACTTTGCATATTTGTAAGTAAACTACTAAAAATTGATTGGTCTCTCTTTGCGAAAAATGCTGATTTATGATCCATCGAAGAGAATCTCAGCCAAAAAAACAATGCAACATCCTTATTTTGATGATCTTGACAAATCTCAATTGTGATTTAAAACCATTATAAAAGAGCATGTGAAGCTTAGCGAGGGAATCCCAAGTCATTCCTTTGAATTTAACCTCATCATGAGCACCTATGATGTAGACATTATAAAATAATCTTGAATGTATGAGTGACATTATAAAAGATCTGTGAAAACGGAGTACCTAAGGCATTGTTCCTATGGTGTAGGGAACCTAGGCTTTCATTTTGCAAAAGGGGTTTAGTATGTAGTTTATTTATGTTTAAGTTCAGGTTTTTTTTTTAAATAAGGTATTTAATACCATATTTCAATGTTTTGGGTTGGTTTTGGTTAGGAGGAATCATTTTGAGACAATTTGGTAAAGTTGCAAAAATTGTAAAAAAGTTGCATAGCAATTTTTGCATTTTTGATGTAAAATGGAAGTTGAATAGTTAGGATGTTAAAATTTAGTTGTAGTCAATTGGATATGGCTGGAAAAGGTTAAATATTATTTTTAATGGTTGAAACAGTGGTTGGATGTACATTTGAAGGATTGAATAACAAAGATTCACTATTTTTGTGTTTTCCTACATTGAATTTTGCTGCTACAACAACTTGTACGTTTTGGTATGGTTTGTAAGTGCTCATTTGTGCATTGGAATTTATTTAGGAGTGAACTACCTTTCATTTTAATCTTTTCTCATTTGATTTCATCAGGATTTGAGAGAGTTATAGTGTTTTTTTTTCTGAAAATAGGTTAGAAACCCTAGTTTTAAGGATTTTAGAGAAAAAATAATGATTTCTGACCCATTCCACCAATAAAAATTCTTAATAATTTGTGTAATGGGTTTAGGTAGGTTGTATTTTATGTTTTTGAAGTTGGTAGGAGCAGGGATGGGGATTTGGGAAAATTTGGTTGATTCTCTAGTTGGTTTACTTCATGTTTTTAAGCAAAAGTGATGCATAGAAGTAGGTTTTTGAATAAGAGTTGGTTGGAGACCATTCTAGGGGATGAGGATTGCATGTATAGACAAAATTTGACATTTATAAGGTTTTGGAATGGATATTTGAGGTTTGAAATGTGTAAAATGAATAAGTACCTTGTTGAGGGAGCCTAATTAGGCCTATTTCAAGGCATAGCAGCAATTTTTTGGCCTGTGATGCTTAAGAACTCTTCGCTTGAGCCTAGGAGATTAGGTTGGTCCCATATATAATAACCTCTCTCGGTTTTTGTTATCTAAAAGTTTTTTTTCCCATGGTGTCCTATTTTCACTTGATGGAAAAAGTGTCAAATGCAAACAGTGTAAAGTTGCAAAGTGGTGCAACTTTCATTATGCAATTTGTGTGACCAAATGAACTGTTCCAACACATCTAGAGGGGTATATCTATGCTATTCATGGTCATATTTTACACACAAACACACAAAATCACTCAGAGCTAAGTTTAACCGGCTCGATCCCTTAAGGGTCCAAAGTGCAAAAGTGCAACAATCTTTGGCAGACTATTATTTGAAAACCGTGGTGATTAAAAAATCTTCTTCTAAGCCTAAAAGATTCATGTTGGGACCCTCTACAATAACCTCTCTCGATTTTTGATATCTTGAAGTGGTTTTCCCGTGGTGTCTAGTTTTAACTTGATAGAAAAAGTGTCAAATGCAAGTAGTGCAAAGTTGCAAAGTGGTGCAACTTTTGTTCTGCAACTCAAGTGACCAAACATACTATTCCAAAATGTTTGGATGGATGGTTTTATGCTAAGAATGGTCCTCTTTCACACCCAAACACGCAGAATCACTCTAGGCTACATTCAATCGATAGAATCCCTTAAGAGTCCAAAGTGTAAACTAGGTGCAATCTTCGACAAGTTGTTACTTAGACACTGTGAGACTTAGAAAATTATTGTTTGAGCATATGGGATTGTGTTGGGCCTCTCTACAATAACCTCTCTCAAGTTTTTCTAATTCAAAGTCATTTTCCTGTGGCAGCAAATTTCACTTGGGGAAAAAGTTGTCAAATGCAAGTAGTTGAAAGTTGCAAAGTGGTGCAACTTTCATTCTAAAAATCGTGTGACCAAATAAACTATTCCAACACATTCGGGTGGGTAAATTTAAGCTAGGAATGGTCCTCTTTTGTACCCAAACACATTGAATCGCTCTGAGCTACATTCAACCGATAGAATTCCTTAAGAGTCCAAAGTGCAAAATGGTTGCAAACTTCAACATGTTTTTACTTGGATACTATGATACTTAGAAACTTCTCATATAAGCCTATGGGATCATGTTGGGCCCCTCTATGATAAATTATCTTGGTTTTCGCTATCTTGGAAGCATTTTCTCATTGTGGAAAATTTTTACTTGAGGAAAAAGTTGTCAGATGTAAGTAGTTGAAAGTTGCAAAGTGGTGTAACTTTCGTTCTGCAACTCATGTGATCAAATGAAATATTCCAACATGTCTAAGTAGGTATTTTTATGCTAGAAATGGTCCTCTTTCACACCCAAACATGAGGAATCACTCTGAGCTATGTTCAACCAGATCAATCCCTTAAAAGTCCAAAATGCAAAATGACTGCAAACTTCAACATGCTGTTAGTCTAATATTGTGATGCTATGAACTTCTCGTCTGAGCCTATGGGATCATATTGGGCCCCTCTACAATAACCTCTCTCGGTTTTCACTATCTCAGAGGAATTTTCTTATGGTGGTGAATTTTCAGTTAGGGAAAAAATTGTTAAATGCAAGTAATTGAAAGTTGTAAAGTGGTGAAACTTTTATTTTGTAACTTGTGTGATAAAAAGAACTATTCCAATGCATCTAGGTGGGTAAATTTATGCTAGGAATGGTCCTCTTTCACACCCAAACATGCTGAATTGCTCCAAGCTACATTCAACCGATAAAATCCCTTAAGAGTCCAAAGTGCAAAATGGTTGCAATCTTCAACAGGTTGTCACTCAAACACTGTAATGCTTAAAAACTTCTCATCTGATCTTGTGGGAGTGCATTTGGCCCCTCTATAATAACCTTTCTTAGTTTTTCCTATCTCGGAGGCGTTTTCCCATGGTGGCGAATTTTTACTTTAGGAAAAAGTTATCAAATGCAAGTAGTTGAAAGTTGCATAGTGGTGCAACTTTCATTCTACAACTCGTGTGACCTAACAGACTGTTCCAACATGTTCAGATGGGTACATTTACGCTAGGAATGTTCCTCTTTCACACCTAAACATCTAGAATCACTTTGAGTTGCGTTCAACCGGCTCGATCCCTTAAGGGTCCAAAGTGCAAAAGGGTAGGAATTTTTTACGGGCTATTACTCAAAAATTGTGATGCTTACAAAATCTTTGTCTGAGCCTATGTGATCATGTTGGGCCCCTCTACAATAACCTCTCTCTATTTTTGTTATTTCAAAGTTGGTTTCCCATGGTGTCCAATTTTCACTTGATGGAAAAAGTGTCAAATGCAAGCAGTGTAATGTTGCAAAGTCGTGCAAATTTTGTTTTACAACTTTTGTGACCAAACAAACTACTCCAATGCATCTTGATAGGTATGTTTATGCTAGGAATGGTTCTCTTTCACACCCAAACATGCATAATCACTTCGAACTATGTTCAATTGGCCTAATCCCTTATGATGGCATCCAAAACAATCGTAAAGAGAAACATACACATGATGGTTGAGAAGTCCAATTTTTCCACACAAAAAAGCATATGATAATCCTCAAGCCTAGCAAACACAAGATGTTTTTAAATTATCCTCCTTGCAGTTACAACATTATACAACCAATTGTAAATGTGTACAATGGTGGAACTTGGAAATTTTTTAATTTTCCTCAATTAACAACTTTGGTTGTGAAGCACTTTGTCATTTTCATTTCAAATGATTTGCTATGCTTGAAAATTGGAGTCTAAGAGAAACAAGTGATTCTCTCATGTACATTTGTTATTTGGTGTGATAAATAAAGTTTCCACCATTGAGTCCATTTCTTATTTGTATATTAAATTATAACTTGATTTCTCCCGAGTCCATTTCCTATACAAGAAATAATAATGAAAAAAGTTGACATATACATCTTTCAACGTGTTTATATGGTGATGGATCAAGAACATAACAATTAATTCTGCACTATGAGGATTATGCTGTGAAAATGTTTAAAGACTATTCAAGATAATTGTTTGTATGATAATGTGTCAAGAAGTTAACTACTCATCATCTAGTATGAATATTATGTTTTGCAAGAGTTGTGAATATTATGTATCCTTTGCTTAATTGAGTTGTTCCAATAAAAATATTAATTATATTGGAATTTTTTTGTGAAATATTTCATCGAATACCAATTGAAAACATTTTTTTAACTTTTAGATAAATAATTTCATGGAACTCATTGGATTAAAATGAATTGACATATGTAAGAATAAGGGAGCATTAGGAAATAAATTGCTCAAGGATCTTAAATAAGCCTTCTCTCCCATTGCAATTTTGGGTGGATTATTACTTTCAAAGTATTGGGAATGCTTTCCCTATTTTCTAGTTGGTAGTTGTCATTCTAGAAGGCTCATCTCTTGATATATTTTATACTCATTCTTAATCAATTATCGAGTTAATAATTAGTGCATTTAATTATAGTTAATCTTTTCTTTTCAATTTGTGCAATTTTGGAATTTGTCACTCTACTACTATTCCTAGAAATATTGAAGTTGTTTAGCATCAACTAATAAAGTTGTTTAGCATCAATCAATTAATATTCAAGACAAACCATGAAGGACAACAATGATCAATGCTAGGGCTAAACAATTAATAAGTATGCACATGAATAAGGGAAGCACAAGTACTCTAAAACATGTAAGCCTTGAAGTATACACATTAATACATAGTATACATAAATTAATACAAAGTATATGCATGAATACAAGGCATATGAACACGTAAGTCACAAAGTATACATTGGAATACACGTAAATCACAAAGTATACACATAAGTTGTAAAGTATACACTTGAATACACATAACTCATACCTATTGAACCATGAATTTATAATGCAAATATGGAAACCATTGATAAAAAATATTTGTATTAACCAAATAGCCATGTAGGAATACATTAATATATGTTGATATAAGTATAAAATATAGGTTAAAAATAGGCATATAGGCTTACGAGAATGCCATATAGTCATACAATGTCAAATATATCCAATACAAAATATGTACAAAAATTCCATATATGCATACAACAAAGGGCTTTGGAATGAAAAGTCATCGCTCTCCATGCTCTCAAAATTAACTCTTTCCCTTTTCTTGTTGTTCGGATGGTGATACGTCTATCACTCATTTATGTTGTAGTCAAGAAGTGATCCTGGTGCTCCTCCTAGGGTTTAGTTCTTGGTCAAGTCTTATCTAGTACAATAATAAGTAAAAATATTATTATATAGAAATTACATTATAGAAAATGATATATTTAACAAAATAATCACTTACCACCATCTGATGATCACTCTCCATCAGGGAAATATTCAAATGCCAATGTTAAGGCGTGTTGAAGCCCTGTATAAACCATCCAAATAAAAATTAAACTTCGAATCAATAATGATTTTATTTTTCACTAACTAACATCTATAACACCAAATGTAAATTGAAATTTAGTAATTTTCCTCATACCTCCCCTGTCAGAGCCATCGAGGAGTCGACTCTAAGGAGTCTATAGTAGATGAAACACTGATCTCCATTTCCCTCTAAACATTCAGAAGTGTATCTGGTTGCAACATTTGAAAATAAAACAACAAATTATTCAATCATGAAAAAATACAATAGTGATCCACATCATATATTATAGTGTTTGAGATAATGAAAAAAAAATTGAGTACTTATTAAACTATATATTTCTTGCTATCATGCTTACTATTTTCCCTATTGGTGCAGGAGCACCCAGGGCCTTCAAGGAGCACTTCAAGAAATAGGAGAGTGCAGGGGTCAGGAGGACCTTCCAAGCAAGTCAAAACATTAATTATAACCTTTTGGAGCCTATAATGGCATTTGGGATGAATAAGTGTAATGAGATTGTTGAAAGTTCTAAGGTTTCTGATAAGGAATCTACGTTAAAAATGCAATGTAAAGGGAAGATTATGTTCTATGGGTTTGATTAGTGATCTTAGGCTTTAAGTAGGTCAAATAAAATTGGATATTGAATATCCAATAGTTTTTAGGTGATAGATTTTAATAAAATGTAAGTTTGCAATTTCAAATTTTTGAATTTTAGTTTAAGCGGGAAAGGGAGTTTTGAGAGTTTTAGAGTAAATTAAGCAATGTAATCAATCAAAATAAATTGGATCAGTTGGAGAATGGGTTTATAACCCTAAAATCATCATTTTTACAGAGGTTAGGTGGTTAAAGGATTGTACGGACTGTTCTCAGAAAATACAACAAAATTTCTGTTTTCTTGCAATTTTTTTTTTTTTTTTATGAACCATTGAATCTTATTGAAGTTATCTGCATTTGGATGCTTTAGTAATTTGTATTTACATGTTTTAACACCACTCACATGTTCTGATAAAGGAAATAGATCAATTCTTGTACGTTTTGCTGACTGTCCACAGGAAAAGTGCAGATTTTGCCCTGTTTTGAGAGATTTTATGAAGGAATGATCCATTTCATGGAGTATAATGACTGAAAATATATTAAATGGATCACAATTGACATGTACCATAAGATAATAACAATATAAAATGCAGGAAAGAATAATCAAATGGTGTACACCAAGATTTCATTGTGAAAAATGCTTGAAGATGGACGCTAGGGTGTAGCAGCAGAAGATATGCCTTAATGAGGGGCATTTTTTTGAGTTTGGATCAGATAATTATGCTTTCCTAATGGTGTAGATTCAATGATAAAGTTTTGGAAGTGATTGGAGGGTTAGTTTTCAAGAAGCCCTAGTTTTTGAGGCAAGTTGAGGAGGGGTTTGTGTTGGAGCGTGTTAGAGGTGTCATAGAGGTCTAAAAACTTGTATTCCTTGGTTTTGATTCATTTTAGGAGACTGATGAAAGTTTTATGGTTAGGGGTTGAGTTTAAAGAGAGGTTTCTTTGAAAAATAGGGCTAATTAGGCCTAATTTTGAGGAAACAGCAGGGTTAGAAGAAAGATTGTCTGAAACAAGTGATGCCTAGGAGTTGACATGATGTTTGTCATAAAAAAAAACACCTGAAACAACCATTATATTGGAGGTTCATTTGCAAATTTTGAGGAAAAAGTCAATAATTCATCGCCAAAGGCCTAATAGGGCTAGAAGGCTAGTTGAGCAGCAAAAGTGAGTTTTGTTCAAAACAGAGGGTTAGGGCTTGAGAACCTTTTTAGTCAAGTTTGGTTAAGTCTTTTGAGATCATTTTAAATGGTTTGGAACCATAAGGGAAACACTTAAGTCTTGAGTGCAAAGTTGAGGCCTTATCTCCAGGTTGGTGCCTAGTTGAGAGATTGAGAAGTGAAACATTGTTATTCTTGTTATCTGGTGTTTCTTGCAAAGTCCCTGACCATCTGCATCACCTATCCATATCTGGCTCAAAAGCACATTTTTTTAGGCTTTTACCCATAGTATCAAGCCAGTGAACCATTTGATAAAATGCTTTTGTAGACATGTATGATAATTGTGGTGGCATAGAGAAGGAAATGAACTATTTCAAAAAATGCCTCAAAGAAATGGGGTCTCATGGTGGTGGAATGCCATTAAAATTTTTTTTTTGATGTCATTCCATCACCATAAGACTGCATTTCTTTCAAGCATTTTTTCAAACAGTTCATTGCCTTCTCTATGGTATTATGTTGGGATGGGGTGGATGGTATATTGTGGCCTTGGTTATGAGATGGAGGGTGATCATGATATGAAGAGGGAGGAGTGGGGATATGAACAATTGGAATAAAAGGTGGAAGGTTCCATGGATTGATAAATTGAGGATGATGACCTTGAAAATAATTTGGAGCAGAATTTTCGCTAATTGGCTAGTTTCTATTCTTCAAGTAGTGAGTTGATTGAAAAAATTCCTCAGAGAAATGTGGTCTCATAGTGATGGAATGGCATTCCATCACCATGAAACCACATTTCTTCAAGGCATTTTTTCATACTACTCACTTCCTTAACTATGATATTGCTTACTATTATGCTTTGATAGAAATTTTTCCAAGCATCCATCATTTGTTGGAAAGCACCTATTTTAGGCTTTTAGCCATAGCAACAATGAAGTGAGTAGTTTGATAAAATGATTAGTAAACATGTATGGAAAATGTGGTAGCATAGAAAGGTGATGAGTTTTTTGAAGAAATGCCTCAAATAAATGTGGTCTCATTGTGATGGACTGGCATTCGATCACCATGAGACCACATTTCTTCAAGGCATTTTTTCAAACTACTCACTGCCTTGTCTATGTTATTGCTTTCTATTATGCTTTGATAGATTTTTTCCAAGCATCCATAGTTTGTTGGAAAGAACCCTTTTAAGCTTTTATAAATAGAAGCTAATAAATGAACCGTTTGATAAAATGCTTTGGTAGACATGTATGGAAAATGTGGTAGCATAGAAAAGGTGGTGAGCTATTTGAAAAAGTGCTTCGAAGAAATTGGGTCTCATGGTGATGGATATCACCTTGAGACCACATTTCTTTCAAGAATTTTTTCAAACAATTCATTAACTTGTCTATGCTATTGCTTACTATTATTATTTCATATATTTCTTCCAAGCATCCATAGCATAGACAAGGCAGTGAACTATTTTAAAATATGCCTCTATAAAAATTTGTCTCATGGAATGCCATGACAAGCAAATGCAATTGGAATCTACTCCTACTTATTACTTATGCTATGTGAAGTAATTGCATTACTTCTTATGTTGACTTTCTAAACAACTATATTGTAATTGAAATTTTGTCATCTATCAACATCTAGTTATTAGTTATGGAATGTGAAGTAATTCTTTGAGTTTGAAAGATGTGCAGTGCAACGTAATCAATATT
Organism: Sequoia sempervirens; assembly: GCA_007258455.2. Taxonomy (NCBI): domain Eukaryota; kingdom Viridiplantae; phylum Streptophyta; class Pinopsida; order Cupressales; family Cupressaceae; genus Sequoia; species Sequoia sempervirens. Next base: position 40,967,162 of record VDFB02018296.1, read on the forward strand.
ATGAATATAAATACACAAATATATTAAGTAAAATTCATTAGTTAAACTCTTTATTCTATTACCTACATGTATGTTTGTCTAAATCCACTGGAAATGGGAGGTGTTCCCTGGAAACCTCCAATATTAGCCTATTCAACATCAAAAATCACAAATTAAAATACCATTCATAAAACAATGCTATTGACTTGTAATCAATTTATAATTGTTTACTAGTTACATACCTCAACAATAGATGCAGTGGAGAAATAAGCAGGTGTAGGGCCGGTGTATCTAGTATCAACATTGTGACCCTGAAATTTTATTAAAATCATAAAACTAAATTAGTTAATATTGCATTTCAAAATTCAAATTTAATAAATTAAATTCAATGAACATGCTAACATTTACCTAATTATTAATGCCATAGGCCTCATTCAAAATGTTAGCTTCCCTCGCCATCTCCATAGTTGCAGACATATCCTACGTAGCAGCCTCCTGAGTGTCGATGGAGTCATTTAAAACAAGTCACCCAACAAGACTAACACAAATGGGATCGAAGCCCACCACTCGAAGACTCCCCTAGATGGTGCTTTAGTATAGGGATGGCATGTTGGATGACACTCTCGGTCAAAGAGCTGATTGCTTGGAAAGTATCTACCTCGACACTCTCCTTTTCGATGGAAGGGATAACGATGTACTCATGAGGCGACCTAGTGAGAGGTCATCTTTGTTGCCATGTAGGATCCTACTATGCATTGGGTTTATCTTGAGAGGACCCCCCACCTCTCCCCTGGAAGTCCCTCATATCAAAATAATTCAAGATTTTGTTCAAGATGAACTCATAGTATAGTTTCCTAAGGAAATATTGTGGGACTTCACAATTGTTGCATGGTGAGTAATAAAAAACCATGTACCACCTATCCCAAAAAAAAGTTCCTAATCTGTTGGTGGTGATATCAATGGATAGGAAACCTCTTCGCATTGAAGGTAAGATTTTCATTTGTGTGTGGGTCAATGAATAATGAGCACAAATCAAATTTTGTAATTTTTAGATCTTTTACATATTTATATGATAATTTATCTCGGTAATAAGCCCTAGCCACCTGCCTCCTATCTTGCTAACTAGTTAATTGTTTGATGATTGAATCTACATGTTTTAACATTTCTTTGAGTGAAGTTTCCAGGGTCATTCTTTCCATGGTTGAACTGTTTGGATCATTCAACCTCTTGATTAAATCCTCAATTTTTTTTTTTTATTGTTTTCAATTTCACTCATTAAGTTTTGCTAAGTGGTAGGAGGATGTTGAGGGATTGGTGGAGGAGATTGTTGTTGTAGTTGTTCAACTTGAGGATTTTTTTGTTTTTTTTCTTGTTGTGCTTGTTGTTGATTTTGTTCCTCTTGTTTTTGTTGTGCTTGTTGATGATTTTGATGAGGGTTTCCAGGTTCATTAACATATCCTACAAATTCAAAAAATAAATATCAAAAACAACTTCAAACTAACAAATTCACAATAAAAAAAAACAATCCTTACCTCTCAAACCTACTCATAGATGTGGCGACATCCTGGTGATGAAACAACAACAAATTGACAAAAAATCTTGCAAAATGGATCCTCCCAAAAAAGTGAGCACAAAAATGAGTGGTTTTGGCTGTGGGTAGAAAAAAACATAGTCACAATGAAAATGATTTCAATTTTTTTTTTTTAATTTTTTATAACCTCATAATGTGAATGTGTTATAATGTGTTGCTCGTGTTATAATGTGCTTGCTTTTATGGGCTTGTTGTGGCCGATCCTTAGGCTCAACATGTACCAAGCCATAATGTGAGTGCATTATAATGTGTTTCTCACATTATAACACGCTCACGATATGGGCTCACTGTGGTCAAGCCTAAGGATCAGCACACCAAGCAATAACACGAGTGCCTTATAATGTGCTTGTGTTATGATATTTCAAAAAAATTAAAAAAATTTGGCCATAAATTGGCTACCCATCTTTTTTCACCTTCCCTCTCAAAGAATCTAGTGATGCACTCTAGATAAAATCATATATCAATCAAGTATCACTTCATCAGAGAAAAGGTTATAGGTAAGGAAGTCAACATGGACTATGTTCCTACCAAGGAACAAGTGGATGATATATTTACAAAGCCTCTTCCTACATAACAGTTTGAATATTTGAGGCAGAAGCTGGGAGTAGTTTCTCCCATCACATATCACTAACCATTAGTAATAGGGCATTTATCCAGGGGGGCTTCATTGATCACTTCTTTAGCCTTGGCTAAGAATAATGTGATCAAATCATGAAAAATCTTGTTTTCCAATTTCTAAGGATTTTATGTTTGCAGAGTTTGTCAAAATTTGAGCATTTCCTCAGGCTGAGTGTACCCTTTGCCATTGATGTCAAAATAGGGAGAAATGTGATGCAAAATAGAAGCTTGTTGAGAAGAGATGAGATGTATGTTATTGGGAGAGTTGTTGTGTTACAGTGTGAATAATTAAATTGGTGCAAAGCTTTAGTGGTACCTAGATGAGCCGTTAGAGTTTTTCCATCAATGCCAAAGGGGGAGATTGTTGGCATATAGTTGTCATTATTGTCAAACTACAAATCAGGCCAAGGAGTTTGTTGGCAAGATGAAAGAAGATGGAAGAGAGAGCAGTGGATCTGATGGAAAATTGGGTAGCACATTCGATATGGGTATTTTGAGACCATTCCATTGATGTTCTCTACAAGTTGAGAGAGTAAAGAACATGCTCAAAAATGTATTATTTCTATTCTTGGGTATTTTAGGGTTTATCAATTAAACCCTAGGTCATTTACAGTCATGGCGTCATGAACAAATCTTCCATTTTAACATTAACTTCAACAATAGGTTGTAGGTCACTTAAGTAATAACTTAAGTCATCCATCCTATAGAGGTGAATGACCCCATCATCTAGGTTGGCAGTGTTCTTAAGGTGTATTGGCGTAACAGTGTGTGATTGGTGAGAGAATGGGACAAATCTCTCTAATAGACCAATATCTATTTTTCACTATGTCACAAGTTTTCAAAATTTCACAACCTCTGACAAAGAGGTTCTTAAGTTCATATTTCTAGCAACTTAGCAATGGATCACTCATTGGAGTGACAGGCTAGCTTTAGTGGGACTAGAAAAGGCATCCCAATGATGGATTGATGGTGTGTGGGATTCAAAGATGTAGACATGGAAGGTGATGATGTAGTCATGTGGCATGACGATGCAAACACAAGGATGATAGGTGGAGTATGGAAGCTTCATCGACAAGAATGAATGTCATTGACTGGACCTAAGATCTTGTTCCCTGAGCACAGTGATGAGAAGGTAGCATTTAGTATGGGACCCATTCATAAAGACATGGGTGATTGTGATGATGATGAAAATACGTGGCATGATGAGATTGGGAAAACAGTAATCCACATCCTTGTTGTGGATTACAAATCAGTGACATATCAATGATGTGGATTGGTGATATCATCAATGGTCTTCATCAATGTGACTAAGTCATATCAGCAGGAGTGTCATGATCATCTAATCGATAAAATGATGGCTATATCTTTGGTGAGACTATATGTCATCACCATGACCTTGAAGAAGGTGAACCATCAATTTTGTGGTGTCTATGTACTTCTCATACACTCTTAGGGTTTTTCACCTAAAAGGAGAGAGATAGACCCCTAAAACTGAGGTGGTTCACTCAAACTCAGGAATTTCTGATATAATTATGACTAAATGCAAGGATCTAAGTGTAACTAATTGATAAAATTGACCGATTATGAATGCAAAACTTATGAAATATACAATGTTTGAAAACATAGTGTGATATGCAGAAATGAACTAGAAACATAAACAAATGCAAACAAAATTGAATGAGATTGAACAAAGTGCACCTAGAAGTTGAATGTTGATCTTGGAAGGTTCTAGAAATTGGAATAAATCACTATTTATCACTAGTAGGAATCATTCACCACTGATGGTGAATCAATCCTCCTACTAGTAAAATGACCTGAAACTACTTTTTGATTGTCGAGAACTGAATTCTAGAAAAATCAAATTTTCTAGCCTATAGGTGGGACTCATTTTCCACTGATGATGAATCAATCCTCCTCCAAAATTATGCAAATTCAAGAGTCTCTTCTATAGGTCTAGATCTGCACTTGTCTTCCTGTCCAGTTGATGAAGTCAAATGTGTAGAAAACATACTCTATGTTGCCTCCAAACTTGAATTATGGTTTGGTTGAATTGAATCACTTTGATGGAATTGAACACTTTCCTACACCTATTTCCTTTCCAAATATTCCTGCAAGACTTGCAAACACACATGCAAAGAGGGGGAAAATGGTTAAGGGTTAAAGTATAGGGATTTTAATTGGTCCAATCCCACTATGGTAATCAAACCCTTGATAAAGAAATGAACTAAAATAAACAAGGAATGATGAATAAACAACATGAAAATTTACTAAACTCACCAAAACCTTATTGTTGAAATTTGAAGATATGTCAATGGCTGCTCTGAGATGCTTGATGTTTGCTTCATTGAATGATGCTTTGATAGATTCAATGCAAGAGTTCTAATTGATGTTGAATGAGTGAATGAGATGAATGCTTGAATGAATTAGGAATAAAATGGATAGGAAAACACTTATTTATACATACTTATGCCCTAATTACCTAATAATACAACATCACAGGCCAACATGAGGTCTTAATGAATAGAAACCTGAAAGAAATTTGAAATTATTTTGAATTTGGAGCCAAGAGGGACTCATTCGCCACCCATCGTGAATGGTTCCCACTCTAGGCTTGTAAGTGGGTGTAAACAATTATGCTACATTTAATTTTGTTTTTCAAGTTTACATTCAAAAATACACTTGTAGGTGCATAAAGGGGTCAAATAAAGTATAAGAAAGGTGTACATAGTGATAAAAAGCTAGAAAAATGTGAAATCTTGTTACAAGACTTTAGAACACTTTAAAATAGGACTTGATAAGGAATAAAAATGGAATATTTAGATGAATTATAATAAGAAGAGTCTAGAAAAGTGTAGAAATGTGTTACAACACTTCACAACTCCTTCACAAGACATCATGATTTGAATATTTATGTCGTAATGTGAATGCATAAGCCACATTGCAACATTAAATCAAAGCAAGATAAGTCAAAAATCATAGGAAAATGACCTAAATGACCATGAAAATGTCAATGATCCATTTTTCTATGGTACATTTATCCCCCACTTTATTGAGAGGATGAACTTGCTTCAAAATCACACTAAAGTAGCCATGCATATCGTGAGGGATCCAAATGAACTTATGCTAGCAAGATGGAATAAAAATGATCAAGAGGGATGATCAAGCCCCCAGGATGAATATCCCATGACAAACTAATCATAAGAACAAAGGAACACACAAGTGGAAGAGAAGAAAGGAAGGGAGAGGAAAAGGAAAAGTTAGATCAAACTTCAATCATTGGTCCAACTAATTGTGGATCAAATCTAGGCTATTTGTCTAAAAAAGAAAATGCATACTCACTTTGGGGTGAAAGAACTCATGTAGGTCCGCTGAGTGAGAAGAACCAAAAGGTGAGAAACATACGCTTGGCTGGTATGTACTCACAAACACATAGGTAGCTATGGGGGAAGTCATGCCTCAGAATGAGCTTCTACTCAACCATACTAAACATATACCTCTGGATAACTTTAATAAGGTGCCACAATGGAAAATTTTGGTTCATACTTCATGAGATAAGAAAAGCTTTGTATGCTTAGAACTCATTAAAAAATAGGATGGTATCATAGGCATGCAAGTTGCATTATGCAAGGTGCCATATGAATGCAAAATGTAAAATTTAAAAGGAAATGTTTAAATGATTCTCATTAAGATCATGTGAGGTTTATCACATAGAGAACATTGTGTCTAATGTCTCCAAGAGAGGACCAATCAAAGAATAGAATATTCACAACTTAGAGGATGTAGTGCATCACATCAGACAACTAAGAGAAATGTAATATTCTAAGATAGATCACTCTTATCAAGGACATCACACCCAATGTCATCCACAAAGTGACAAACACATAATATGAAGTAACAAGGATTCACTAACAGCCATGAAAAAGGAAAAATGCAAATAAATAATGCCAATGTATGCCCCCACTTTAAAGGAATTGCTACACACTGTACTGTGAGAGATTACTTTAAAGTAGCAAATGAAAAATGCAAAAACAAACAAGACATGAGAGCCAACTTGGAAAACCCCTATGCCAAGTCATATGTTTTTGAGTAAGGCTATGTCATGTAAAAAGAAAAAGAAAAGAAAGGAGGGTTTCCCCCCAAAAAAGGAACACACCAAACACATAAGGGATCTATGGATTTGGGGTCAGTATGTTCGTTGTTGAAATGTTTTGATTAAATAGCTCAAAACTGTCATCATTCCCCAAATACATAAAACTGGAAGAATGACACAAAGAGAAAAAAAATAAAAGAAAAATAAAGTCTGTTTTGGGTCAACATGGAAGAGACATTGCAGTCTTAACTCTCTTCATTGTCCCCAAAAGGAAAACACAAGCAAAAAAATAAAACAAAAAGAAAAAAAAATTGGGTCAACATGAAGGAGACATTTTGGTCTCAATACCTTATGTCATCCCCAAAAGGAGAAACACAAGAAAAAGACAAAGTAAAAATGAAAAGGGACCATTTGGGTCAACATGGAAGAGACATAGGGCTTTGCATCATCCCCAAAAGGAAAACACACAACAAAATTGAAAAAGGAAAGGTAAAATGTATGACATATAGAAGAATGGAGGTACAAATAGAGGAAGTGCACAAAGAGAGAGAGAACACCAAATGCACATTACGGGGGAACAAGATACACACATACAATCACACCAAAGAAAAAAGAAAAAATAAAAGAAAAAGGAAAATGCAAAAGGGGCTCGTAATGCAAATGCAAGTCAACCATTAACTGAGTTATCAAAATGTCAATTAGTATAAGCAGAAAATGAATAACATATTTAAGAGACAAGGATAAATGCATTACTAAGAGAAGGCTAACAACTTCTTGCCACCATTCAGTGTAAGGAAAGAATGAGCCAAGATAGGTGATGGGAAAGGATCATGCAATAGTGAGAATAGGAAAATTCTACAACTATGTCATGATGAGAGGATTGGATTTAAGGAATTATGGGATGATAGGATAGAAGTTGGCATCAGTGAAGTGATACTTGTTTAGTATGTCCTTCAATGTCTGACATTCATCAGTTCAGTGTCCAAGAACATGATGATATTTGCAATATGGTATGTTAGAATCTTTAGGATAGATGACCAACCTATTCGAAGGTGGTAAGAGTATAAGACCTTTGTTTAAAACCATTTACAATTTCCTTTCACATTCAGGTGGTGGATGGAGAGGAAACTTTAATTTTTGTTAGTTTATAAGGTCATTTGTGTTTACTATATTCACCTATTTCATGGATTGGAGGAAGAGGAACCATAGGGATCCTAGCTTCCTTGTCATTGGAATCATGTAAAGGTTGTTCACGTGGAAGGAGAACATTCAAGTAAGGAGGGGAATCAAAGATCACTGTACAATTATCTTGAAGTCTCCAATATTCAAAAGGAGGCTTGTGGTCATGAGGGGGATCTTGATATCCTAATCCTGGTATATTTTCTTCTATTGGTTTTTGTTCTAAAATTTGGTGAGTGTCATCTTCAGTGTTTGTAGCACAACCTTGTTTTCTTAAGATATTAAAAACTTTTGCATATGTTTCTTCAAGGTTGATTGGTGTGTTTGTAGCTTTATGATCATAAAATAGTTGAGAATGTGCTTGTTTAGAGGAACTAGGTCCACCTGATGTGGGGAACTTAGGTCCTATATTTATTTCAAGATGTAGGTATCCAAATGTATCAGGAGGTGCAATAGTAGGAAGGTTTGAATTTTTTGTGGATGGGTAAAAGGCTACATTGCCTTCAAGGTGGTCAAGGAATTCATTTACGAACTTAGTTATGCTATCATCATCTTCTCCAATGTTGTATACATCATGGGGAGGACAATCATGAGGAGTTGAAGGAGCATGAGGAAGTTCAAGGTCATTAGGATCACAACCAAAGGTACAATTGGACATGTCCACTAAATATTTCAATGAATTCCAAAGCTTATTAAAGCAAAAATCCATGATGACAATGAGTGAAAGTAAAACAATGTGCAAGAAAGAGAAGAAAACATAAAATCTAGAAAGTATGATAGAAAGTAATAACACAAAATGCAGAAAATACCCATAAAATGCCTGAAAATGCAGTGCAGAATGTGCAACTGGACTGATTCACCCAAGGTGGCGAATGAGTCCAGGGATTATATTTTTTTGTATTTTTTAGAAAAATTAAAGTAATTGTTATGCGTTTCAGATGCAAAATGAAGATGCAGATGCAAAATTTCAGTTTTTCTATTGTTTTGAAATGCAAGAATGGAATCTATATGAAATATTCATTAATGCAAATTTGTAAACCCTAGGATGCAAAAGATAATGCTATGAGTCCTAGGATGTGAATGCAAATGCAAATCAGAAAGATAATGTGTTCAATAGGCATGTTCACCAAAATGAACCATCAATTTTTTTGGTGTCTATGTACTTCTCTTGCACTCTTAGGGTTTTTCACCTAAAAGGAGAGAGATAGACCCCTAAAACTGAGGTTCTTCACTCAAACTAAGGAATGTATAATGTAATTATGACTAAATGCATGGATCTAAGTGCAACTAATTGATAAAATTGACTAATTATGAATGCAAAACTAATGAAATATGTAGAAATGAACTAAAAATATAAAAAAATGCAAACATAATTGAATGAGATTGAATAGAGTGCACTTGGAAGTTGAACGTTTATCCTAGAAGGTTTTGAAAATTGGAAAAAAACACTATTTATCACCAATGGGACTCATTGGCCACTGATGGCAAATCAATCCTCCTACTGGTAAAATGATCTGAAACTGCTTTCCGACTATCAAAAACTAAATTTTAGAAAATTAAATTTTCCAACCTACAGCTAGAACTCATTTTCCACTGATGGAAAATTAGTCCTCCTCCAAAATTCTGCAAATTCAAGAGTGAATTCTGTAGGTCCAGATCTGAACTTGTCTTCTTGTCGGGTTGACAAAATAAAATCTCTAGAAAATGGACTGTATGTTGTCTCCAAGCTTGAATTGGGGTTTGGTTGACTTGAATCACTTTGATGACTTGTTGACCACTTTACTACACCTATTTCTTTTCCAAATCTACCTACAAGACTTGCAAACACACATGCAAAGAGAGGGAAAATGGTAAAGGGTTAGAGTATAGGGATTTGCCTTGGTCAAATCCCACTTTGGTAATCAAACCATTGATAAAGAAATGAAATGAAATAAATAAGGAATGATGAATAAACAAAATGAAAATGTCCTAAACTCACCAAAACCTTATTATTGAAGTCTGAAGATATGTCAATGGGTGCTCCAAGATGCTTGATGTTTTCTTGATTGAATGATGATTTGATAAATTGAATGCAAGAGTGCTAATTGATGTTGAATGAGTGAATGAGATGAATGATTGAACGAATTAGGAGTAAAGTGGATAAAAAAACACTTATTTATACACACGTATGCCCTAATTACCCAACAATACACCACAAGTTGACATGAGGTATCAATGAATAAAAACGTGAAAGAAATTTGAAATTATTTTGAATTTGGAGCCAAGAGGGACTCATTCGCCACCCATGGCGAATGGGTCCCACTCTAGGCTTGTAAGTGGGTGTTGAGAATTAAGTTGCATTTAATTTTGTTTGTCAGGTTTACATTAAAAAATACACTTAATTGAGTCATGTAAGTGCATAAAGGGGCCAAATAAATCATAAGAAAGGTGTGAATAGTGATAACAAGCCTAGAAAAGCATGAAATCTTGTTACAAGACTTTACAACACTTTAAAATAGGACTTGATAAGGGATACAAAAGGAATATTTAAATGAATTGTAATAAGAAGAATCTAGAAATGTGTAGAAATGTGTTACAACACTTCACAACACCTTCACAAGACATCATGATTTGAATATTTAGGACCTAATGTGAATGCATAAGTCACATTGCAACATTAAATCAAAGAAAGATAAGTCAAACATCATAGGAGAAAGACCTAAATGACCATGAAAATTTGAATGATCCATTTTTCTATGTTCGTACCTTCGATGCATGTCATCTCACCTAGCTGGGTCCCACTATAGGTGTGCTATTCTGATAGGGCGATGGAAGAATGGACACCTATAGTGGGACCCAGCTAGGGAGATGACATGCATCGAAGGTACGAACATAGATCAAATGATAGGATAGCACATGGAAGAAAGCGACAAGTGAAACATGGCATGTGGTGACACAATGGCATGGGGACCATACAATAGTGTGGGGAACATACAATAGTGAAGCTTATTGGTGTGACATAGGCACATCGGTAGGAATGTGATGGACATTCCCCCGACAAAGCGATAAGCTTTATCAGTAAGAAAAATGTGCATTGGTAGGACTGGGGATGGCCTTCCCCCGACAGATCGATGAGGTGCGAATGGCATGGTGACAAAATGTAAGATTGTTGGCATGCGAGTCCATACGATCCATATCGGTGGGAGATGTGGACATCAACAAGACTGAAATAGGTGTTGACTGATGGAGAGATATGTTAGATCAATGATGCAAATTGTTTGGCAATTGAATCCAATGGTGATCGTTTGTTAGTGGAGATTGATGATGGACATTTGAAGACTGTTTATTGAATGGTTGTGACTTAAAGTTGCAATAGTGAATGATCCAATGGGATACTTGTCATTGAAAATTAAAGTGTCCCATATGCTCTAGAATTTAGCGTCATCTTGAAGAGCTCAAAAACTTAAATTTGACGCAACTTGAACGGGCTCAAAAGGATTTCATACACTCAGGTTATGGCTAGTCAAAGTTTGGTCAAACTAGATATAGAGGCTAGTCAGAAAGGCAAAAAAATCATCATCTCAAAAATTTTCCAAAGCAGCATCAAGTTGAAGAGTGTCTTACCACGATTCTGACGTTGCTCATTTCGTGTCAAACGGAGTTTGTATGAGTGAGATACAACCAACCAAAGTTTGTGAGGAAAATAGGTTGAGTTGATGATGTTAGCAAAAGTACAGTCAGCATTGATGCTGACGTGGCACCCCAGTCAGCAACCATAAAGTGACATGGATAAATCAACATGTGACATGTGGTAGCATGGCAATAAATCAATCAACAAAGGTTGTCCAATCACATGAGGACAATGTGTTTGGTACGAATGGAAGAAGAAGTGCCATGTGGGCCAATGGATGCGCACCATGTGGCACCTGCGTGTTAGACCACCAACTAGATAAGCAAGTTTGTTATTTGGTTTACCAAAGTTGTTGGAATAGAGATTTGATCTTGCAACCTTCCATCCTTCATTTAAGGGGCCTACTAATGTGCCATCAATTTTGCTCTATATTAACATAAGCACCAATTATATTTAATGCAAAAAAAGTCTGATTTAAGAGGGGGAGGTGGTTTGAACCACCGACCTCTCTTTAAACACTCATTCCCTATACCATCATGCCAAGCCTTTGATGTGAGATATCCTTAGGGATTACTTCTTTTAAAGAAGAACTAAAATCTAATTCCCTTCAAAATTAAAATATACACTCCTAAATTTGAAAAATTAATCCCTTAAGATTTTCTAAAAGCCTAATACATGAAAAATAAAGGTTTCATAATATTAAAAATGATATGTAAAAATATGTCAAAGATTATCTTGTAAGGCTCATAAGAGCCATTAAATTAAAGGGATTAGGATTATGAATGGGGAAGAAAGATTTTAAACATTATTTTAAGAGGATATATGGAGATTTTTATGTAAAAAGGGGAGTTTTGAATATTTACTATGTAAAAGAGGGAAATTGGAAAATATTTTTACCTGAATAGGGAGATATGTTATGATTTGTAAATCTTATGGTTTTTAACCATATTGAGAGAATTTTATGTATAAAATGGTGTGAGAGTTTATAGTTTTGGCATCCAGGTGATGAGTAAGGAGGGAATGATCTTAAGACTTTTGTATCCATTTCTATGCAATGAGGGAAAATGTTGTCATTGTGCTAGAAGGAGATGGATTTGTAAAGCAGTTGGAGCCTTTGTAATCCTATTTTTGGAGCATAATAGGATCAGTCACTTTGTTGGAGAGGGGCCTAGAGAAATAGCCTATTTGGAAAACTCTATTATCAACTTGCATTTTGTCTTCTTTCTCTTAAATCTCTCTCTCATTATGCTTGTCACATTTCTTATGCTTTGTTCATTTAAGCATTTCAGTTATGTTAATTTGTTTTTAAAGCTTTGAATTAATCATTGTAATCATTAAGCATTCATTAAGCAATTGTCATAGATCCTAATTCAGATCAAGTTTGGTATCAAAGCTTTGTGTGACTAGTATTGCAAAAGTGGATGTTAACGCGTTCCAGGAAACAATGAGGTGAAGGAAAGCTTGAAGAATAAAATCTTGAGATCGACAAACAAATAAATTTTCCAAAGATGGAAGAAACTCAAGTTGGGAAAATTATTGAGCTTGATGAGAAGTCTTTTCAGCAAGCCTTTCTTGACATGAAGGCTATGGTGGAAGAGCTTTATGCAAAAGGAAAAAGTGCAAAAAGGGAGATTCTTCAAAGCTAGAAAATCAGGAAGATTAGAATGACAAAGGAGGAAAAGCTCCAGAAACTCCATCTCCTCCATATTCTCCTTCTTCTCCATCTTCCCCTTCTCCTTCTTCTACTGCTGTTAATCCTTTCAAGAGAAAATCTAAGCCTGTTATTAAAGTAGATGTAAAATTTGAATTGCCTAAGTACTTTGGGGAGTTAAATGCCAAAAAGTTAGATGATTGGGTCCATCAAGTAGAAGTGTACTATAGGATTCAAGTCCTAGTAGAAGATTCTTCTAGGATCTAGTTAGCCACTCTCTGGTTGGGAGGTACAACTCTCACCTAGTGGGAGAGTAGGACTCGGGAAGAAATTGCTCACCATGGTAAGGTTAATATGACTTGGATGGAATTTGTTGCTGCCCTTAAAAAGCAGTTTTACACTTTAGTTTACATGTAACAATTAAAAATGAATTGGAAAACCTTTAGGCAAGGTAAGGGTTAGTCTATCCAAGATTACACCCATAAGTTTAGAAAATGGGATATTTCTTTAAATGTTCCATTGTATACTCATGATACACTACTTAAGTACATAGGTGGTTTGCATTCTTACCTAAGACATACTATTCTAATGTTGAGTCCTAATAATATAGATGAAGTATCTATCCAAGCCACTCATTTAGAGTCAAGGGGTAAAAAAACTTTCAGTGATAATTTCTTAAAGAAACCATCTAAGTCTAAGAGTAAGCCTAAGGGTAAAGACAAAGACAAAGGAAAATGGAAGAAGAAAACTATAGTTAAGAAAGAGAGTGATAATCCCACATGCTCCCGTTGAAAGAAAGAGGGGAATGATGATTCAAAGTGCTAGAAGTTGCATCTAGAGTTAAGGCTGAAAAAATATGGAGGCAATAAAGACAAGAAAATTATTCTTGTGGTGATTTAACAAAATCTTGGATCTAACTCCGGAAATGAAACACAAATTTTTGTTGTCGGGATCCAAGGTAAAGGAAAAGGTGTAAATCTCTCTTTTGATGCAAATGTTTCTAATGCAAATGCAAGTACAAGTAAAGTACCTTCTCCTCCTAAAGTTGATAAACAATGGAATGAACTATTTCACATTTGAGTTGTAACTAAGCACACCAAGATTGACACATTGTTTGATACAGGTTCTCAAGTCAACTTAATATATGAAGAGGTGGTAAAGAAACTTAATCTAGGTACAACACCTCATCCAAAGCCATATCCGCTTGGATGGGTTTGCAATGATGCTCAAGTGCAGGTAATGAAACAATGTAAATTGAGATTTTCTATCACTACAAACTTTGTTGATGAGGTAGAGGTAGACATATTTCCTCTAGATATTTGTGGGCTTGTGTTAGGGAGTCCTTATTTGTATGACAAAAAATAAATATTTTATAGGGGGGAGAATAAGAATCATATTTTTGAGGACGAGATAGAATACATTGTACATGCACACAAAGTTAAGACTAATCTTACGCTAGTCAATGCTGGTCAAATGAAAAGGTTGGTCAATTCTAGTAAGAACTTTATATTAATGCTTGTAAAAGCTAAAGAGGATGAGAAATCTGAGGCATTTAAAGGGTATGATCTAGAACATAAAGTTTAAATGGTCAAGATAGTTTCCACCTATGATGAATTGTTTCAGGAGCTGAAGGGATTTCCCCCTAAGAGAGAGATGCAACATGAAATCCAGTTGTAGTAGGATGTTCCTCTTCCAAACATCGACATGTACCATTTATCAATTTTGAAAAATTAAAAAATTAAAAAGCAAGTTTAGGAGTTGGTGTAAAAAGGAGTTATCTATCCCAGTACATCTCCTTGTGGTTCTCCAATTGTGTTGGTTGCAAAGAAGGATGGGTCTTGGAGAATTTGCATCGACTATCGAGCCCCAAACAAGATAATAGTAAAGAATAGGTATCCGCTTCCTCAAATTGATGATTTACTTGATGAATTAAAACATGAAGTTTATTTCACTAAGTTAGACTTGCATAGCGGATATCATCAGATAAAAATTGTAGAAGATGACATTTGGAAAACTAAATTCAAGATAAAATAGGGATTGTTCGAGTGGTTGGTCATGCCCTTTGGGATATGTAATGCACTAGCTATATTTATGAGAGTCATGAATGATGTCTTTTGTCCTTTTATTGATAAGTTTTTCATGGTCTATTTAGATGAGATTATTGTATTTATTTGAACTTGGTAAGATCATGTAATTCATGTAAAAATAGTTTTTGTTGCATCGAGAAAAGAAAAAATCTTATTAAAGATGTATAAATGTGAATTCGCTAAGAAATCCTTAGTGTACTTAGGCTATGTTGTAGGTGGTGGTCAATTGAAAGTAGACCTTGTGAAGGTCAAAGTTATTGTAAAATGGCCTAAGCCAAGTACAATCATAGAAGTCAAAATTTTCTTAGGTGTAGTTCAGTACTTGAGGAAGTTCATTTCCAACTTCTCCTAAATTGAATCACCATTGCATGCATTGACTAGTACGAAGATAAATTTCCAATGGGGAGGTCCACAGCAAAAGGCCGTCAACACTTTCAAGGAAAATTTGAGCACCACACTAGTTCTAGATTTACTAGATTTACAACAACCATTTGAGATCGAGGCAGATGCAAGCGGGTTTTCTATGGGAGCAGTGCTAATGCAAGGAGATAAACCAATTTGCTATCACTCTGAAACCTTTTTAGGTGTAGCAAGTAACTATCCTACTTATGATAAGGAAATTTATGCATTAGTTCAAAGTGTTAAAAAATGGAAACACTACTTAATGGTGAAAGAAACTGTAATCCACATTGATCACCATCCACTTCAGTACCTACACTAACAATCTAAACTACAACAAAGTAGGCACTTTAGGTGGATGGGTTTTCTTGAAAAATTTCACTTGGTTATTAAGTATAAAAAAGGTACCCATAACAAAGTAGAAAATATGTTGTCTAGGCATCCTATTATGAATGCTTTGATTATCTTGAAAGGTAGTTCCATGGTACATGAATTTTTTTTAGGAACAATATGCTAATGATGAAGACTTTAAGGAAATCTATTCAGCTCTAATTGCAGGAAAACACATAGAAGAGAAAGATTACTATGTACATGATAACTTGTTATATTATTTAGGAAAGCTATGTATTCCAAAAGGTGAACTGGAACAAGTAATTAGATAAGCACACACGTCATTGATTTTAGGACACTTTGGGGTAAGCAAAACAATTACTCAATTGCTAAAATACTATTATTGGCCTGATATGAAAGAAACTATATCCAAATACATTAAAGGATGTGTAATGTGTGCAACAAGTAAACCTAGCAATAGGAAATTGGGTTTGTAAACACCTCTACCTATACCATCCTATCCATGAGAAAGTGTTTTAATGAATTTTGTCGAGAGGCTACTAATGTCTAGGAAGGGACATGACTATCTGTTTGTAGTAGTTGATCACTTCAGCAAAATGTGTATTCTAATGCCTTGTAAGAAACATGTCACAACTGAACTGAAAACACATATGTTCTTTCAATTTGTATGGGTCCATTTTGGGTTACCTACTTCTATTGTATTGGATTGAGATTCTCGATTCTTAGGGGAATTTTGGTCAGCATTGTGGGAACTCATGGACACAAAACTGAAGAAAAGTACAACATTTCATTCACAGGCTGATGGATAGATAGAGGTAGTGAACAAGATAGTTGTACATCTTCTTCAAGGTTATTGTAGTAAACATCCTAAGTTGTGGGATGAAAATCTTCACTATGTGCAGCATGCATACAACCATGTAACACACTTTTCTATAAAAATATATCCTTTTGAGACTTTTTTTAGGTATCTGCCAAAAACACTGATGGAATTTTCTTTTGAGAAGGATAATGTTGAAGATGGATACCATGATGCAGAGAAGGCTTTGAAGTTCATCCAAAAAGTCCAACCAATTCATCAGGAAGTGGAAGCATACTTGGAGAAGAGCCAAGACAAGTACAAGGCTCAACATGATAAACATCACATCGAGCATCATTTTTTAGGTTGGAGACAGAGTTTGGTTACATATCAACAAGGAAAGAATGCAAGGTGGAGGAAGGAAGCTCAAGCCGATTCAATATGGTCCCTTAGAGATCTTCGAAAAGATTGGAACCAACACCTTCTACCTTAATCTTCCTCCATACATGCACATCTATTCAGTTTTCAATGTTGAGAATATGAAGTTGTATGAGCCTCCAATAATACTAGATGAAGACACAAACATTCAAGTTCCATCAATTGATGATCTTTCACCAAAGTATATATCAGAGTTTCCAAAGGATGTCATCTTAGACAGGAAAGTCAAGACTTCATGAAGAGACACAGTTGAGTACCTTAGAGTGGGACTAAAGGGGATGAATCCAAGCAAGGAAAAATGAATGGAGATTGGTAAAGTGAGGTAAATTTACCCTCACTTTCTGAGTAATCAAGCTTTCAAAGGTCTAAAAGCTCTCCAGGGGGATACTTGTCACTGAAAATTGAAGTGCCCCATATGGTCCATAATTTAACATCATCTTGAAGAGCTCAAAAACCTAAATTTGACACAACTTGAATGGGCTCAATACGATTTTGTACACTGGAGTTATGGCCAATCAAAGTTTGGTCAAATTGGGTACAAAGGCTAGTCAGAAAGGTGAAAAAAATTGGCATCTCAAAAATGGTCCAAAGTAGCATCATGTCAAAGAGCTCATCACCACAATTTTGACGCCATTCATTTCATTTCAAAATGAGTTCATATGAGTGAGATACAACCAGTCAAAGTTTTGAAGGAAAATAGGTTGACTTGATGACGTTTGCAAAAGTACATTTAGTATTGATGTTGACATGGAACGCCAGTCAGCAACCATACAGTGACAGATGAATTAGTACATGACAAGTGGCAGTATGAAAACAAATGAATTGATATAGGTTTTCCAATCACATGAGGAAACATGTTTGGTATGAATGAAAGAAGAAGTGCCACGTGGTCCAATGGATGGGCTCCACATGGCACCTGCATGTTAGAACACCAAGCAACTAAGCGAGTTTGTTAAATTCGGTTTACCAAAATTGTTGGAATGGGTATTTGATCCTACAACCTCCCATCTTCCATTTAAGGTGCCTACCAATGCACTATCCACTGCACTCCATATTAATAGAAGCGACGATTGTATTTAATGCAAAGCAAGTCCAATTTAAGAGGGGGTGGTGGTTTGAACCACCAACCTCTCTTCAAACACTAATTCCCTCTACCACCGCACCAAGAAATTGGTGCGAGATATCCTCGAGGATTATTTGTTTTATAGAAGAACTAAAATCTGATTCCCTTTAAAAATAAAATATACACCCCTAAATTTTAAAAATTAATCCCTAAATTTTTTCTAAAATCCCGAGACATGAAAAATAAGGGCTTCATAATATTAAAAATGATATGTAAAAATATGTCAAATATTATCTTGTAAGGCTCATAAGAGCCATTAAATTAAAGGGATTAGGATTATGAATGGGGTAGAAATATTTTAAAGATTATTTTAAGAAGATATATGGAGATTTTTATGCATAAAGGGGAGATTTAAAGATTTACTATGTAAAAGAGAGAAATTGGAAAATCTTTTTACCTGAATAGGGAGATATGTTATGATTTGTAAATCTTAAGGTTTTTAGCCATATTGAAAGAATTTTATGTATAAAAGGGTGTGAGAGTTTCAATTTTTGACATCTAGGTGATTAGTAAGGAGGGAATTATCTGAAGAATTTTATATCCATTTCTATACAACGAGGGAAAATTCAATCGCTCTGCTAGAAAGAGATGGATTTGTAAAGCAGTAAAAGCCTTTGTAATCTTGTTTTTGGAGCATAATATGATCGGTCACTCTGTTGGAGAGGGGAATGAAGATGTAGCCTATTCGGTGACTCCCTCATCAACTTGCATTTTTTCTTCTTTCTCTTTTCTATCTTTCATTCTACTCATCACATTTCTTAAGCTTTGTTCATTCAAGAATTTTAGTTATGTTAATTCATTTTTAAAGCTTTGAATTAATCATTTTAATCATTAAGAATTCATTAAGAAATTGGCATAGATCCTAATTCAGATTAGTGAATGAGAACTGCAGGATTAGGGTGCGAAAGGAGAAGATCAATGACTATAATTCAAATGCAGAGATCTGAAATGACTATGACAAGTGTAAATGAGGGTTTCAACTAGAAAGCAACACAGAGCAAAGAGTTAATTGGTCCAACTACCTTAGCAACCAAAATATGAAGATTTGATCTTAAAGACAACGAAATAGATTGTAGAAGTGATTACAATCAAAATTAGATCGAAGGATCAGAAGAGAACATTAAATGCAAAATCAAATTTTAGGATTCAATAGAGAGAACAAAGGAAAATTCTCTATAATAGAATTTAATGTTGTATGGCTCGATGTAGGGAATCGTGATATCTAATGAGCTGGATAGTGGTGTGTGGCTCGATGTATAGGAAACTTGTTGAAGAAGGTAGCGAGTGAAAAACCTTAAAAAAAAAATTATGAAAGAGCTAAAGAAAAAGAAAAAGAGATATAGTAGGCAGTGTGAAAAAAAGGTTTGAAAATAAGTGGTCTGCAAGCTGAAGCAAACAACTGTAACAAAAAGAAAAATCTAAAAATTCATGAAGCCAGTTATATTAGTGGAGTAAGGGAGAACATAGAGGGAGCTTATGTATTGAATTGATGTTCTGAACCAGTGATCTTGACCTACTCTAAGTGATGCAAAACAACATACAAAATGGAGGAAAACAACACTGACACCTCAATGATAAGCCTAGTTGAATCCAAAACAAAGAAAGATAAAAGAGAAGTTGATTATTCCTTTTCTTGGATTGATCCATTCATTGGCACTGGATGGTTGATTAATTTATACTCCCTTTGATGGTAAGATGCTAAAATAGATTCAAAATGGTGAGGGTTTGATAAGGAATGCAATGAGAAAAGTGGGTAGTTGAATGGATGGATGCAAGTGTAAAGGATAAAGCTTGAATGTGAGCAAAAATGGAGGATAAAAATTAACTAATTAAAGAGCTTAAACATTGTAAATGAGATAGATTGAATGAGAATGTTTTAATGAATAATAATGAGAATGAAAGAACAATCTTTCATTTTATGGAGAGTAACCCTAAAAGGATGGACGGTTGAGATCTTACCACCATGAGCAAGATGAAGGGTTGTGGTGAGTTGAGGACTCACAAGCCCTCACATCTTGCCATGTGGCAGATGATGTGTCACAAGGACACATGAAGTGTAATATGACATGTGATGGAAATATACTTTTAAGTACATTGGAATAAGGGTGATGTGACCTCTCAATGATCACATGGAGAAGAGGGGAATCTTGGATGAATAAAAGTGAATTTAAAATTCACATGATTGGGAGATCTTGTGGATAAGACAAGGTTCCCAAAAAGAGAGGTGAGAATTACCTTGGATAAGACAAGGTGCTTAAAAAGGTAAGTACTTACCCACATGTGACTGATGTGACAAGTCAAATATTCTAGAATACTTTGGCACATGTGAGTAATGTGACAAGTCAAAGGTTCTAGAACTTGCATGGGGAAGAGAAGATTCCTTGGAGGAATAAAAGTGAATTAAAAATTCTCATGGGAAAGACAAAAAGGAATTAAAAATTTATTGGGGGATGGGGAGAGTTGAACAAGATGTTGATTAGGCTTAAATGATCAATAATTAGAAGATAATTAGTGGTTAAGGAAGATTAGAAGCCAACTTAAAAAATTTGGAGGATGACACATCATAATCAAGGATTAGGCATGTGCACATCCCTAATGAAGGAATTAGGAGGTTGATTAAGATTAAGAAAAGAATGTGGCATGTGAGGAATTAAATAAATGTCATATTTATTTAATTCATTTGATGAAAGGGGGATTAAAGAGGTAAGGTATTTAATTAGTAACTAAATACCTAAGGGATTTAGAGGAATTTAAGGATATTTGTTAGATAATAGCGATATTACCTAATTAATGTGGATAAGGGATGTTTAGATGAAAAGGGAAAAATTTGTACAAATGTAAGTGTCCAAATCTATTTGTCTACATTGAACCTAGAAGAAGATGGTTATATTAGAAAATATGGCCTAGTCATTCATTTAGGAGTGACTAGGAGGAAAGATGATGGGAGTGACGATGAATATTAGGGATATGAAGAATGCCCCCTCGAGAGAATATACGGGTTCAAGAGAACATGAGTGTGCTCTCGAAATGGATGAGATGATTAAAGGGGAGATGAAGAAGATGATGCAAAGGGATGGGGTGAGAGAGGATGATAAGAAATAGGAGATGGATGAAGCACAAATGGATTTAAGGAAAAATGTGATGTTGCCCCAATCGAGCTACAAGCCAAAATGGGTTGATGATAGGTAGAGTGTTGTCGATTAGGGAATGAGATATCCCAAAACAACACAAGGATAGGGAAAGATATATCCCGATGATGATGATGATGATGAAAGTGTTCTTGATGAGGGAAGGATACATCACAATAAAAAGGGTTGTTGATGAGGGAAGGATACATCCTGAAACAACACTAAAGG
Source organism: Sequoia sempervirens (assembly GCA_007258455.2). Classification (NCBI taxonomy): domain Eukaryota; kingdom Viridiplantae; phylum Streptophyta; class Pinopsida; order Cupressales; family Cupressaceae; genus Sequoia; species Sequoia sempervirens. Next base: position 40,988,430 of record VDFB02018296.1, read on the forward strand.
ATAGGGAAGGATACATCCTGATGATAATGAGGATGGTGATGATTGGATTAAGGATTATAGTAAGGATGGGACAAGACCAAGGATTTTATTAGATGATTTTTGCTAAATTTAATTAGAATTGGATGGAGATGTGAAGGGGATGAAAATAATAAAAATGATGGAAGAAAAGATGCTTAGAATAACCAATCTATATTATTCTAAGATGATGGAAGAGATGATGACATGAGGATTGATGAAAAGATGGATGAGAAGAGATGGAGGATACATACAATAAGAAAAGTGAACCAATGATCTTAACCTACTCTAAGTGATGCAAAACAACATGCAAAATGGAGGAAAACAACATTGACACCTCAATCATAAGCCTAGTTGAATCCAAAAAAAAGAAAGATAAAAGAGAAGCTGATTATACCTTGTCTTGGATTGATCCTTTTGTTGGTCATGGATGGTTGATTAATTTATGCTCCCTTTGATGGAAATATGCTAAAATGGATTCAAAATGGTGAGGGTTTGTTAAAGAATGCAATGAGAAAAGTGGGTAGTTGAATGGATAGATGCAAGTGCAAAGGATAAAGCTTGAATGTGAGCAACAATGGAGGATGAAAATTGAGTTCATGAAGAGCTTGAAGATTGTGAATGAGATATATTGCATGAGAATGTGTTAATGAATAATAATGATAATGAAAGAACAATGTTTCATTTTATGGAGAGTAACCCTAAAAGGATGGACGATTGAGATCTTGCCACCATGGGAAAGATGAAGGGTTGTGGTGAGTTGAGGACTCAGAATCCCTCACATCTTGCCATGTGGCAGATGATGTATCACAAGGACACATGAGGTGGAAGATGACATGTGATGGGAAGGTACTTGTAAGTACCTTAGAATAAGGGTGATGTGACCTCTCAATGATCACATGGGGCAGAGGGGAATCTTGGATGAATAAAAGTGAATTTAAAATTCACATGATTGGGAGATCTTATGGATAAGAAAAGGTTCCAAAAAAAAGAGGTGAGAAGTACCTTGGATAAGACAAGGTGCTTAAAAAGGTAATTACTTAACCACATGTGACTGATGTGACAAGTCAAAGATTCTAGAAGACTTTGGCACATGTGAGTGATGTGACAAGTCAAAGGTTCTAGAACTTCCATGGGAAGAGAAGATTCCTTGGAGTAATAAAAGTGAATTAAAAATTCTTTGGGGGATGGGGAGAGTTGGCCAAGGTATTTATTAGGTTTAACCAATTAGCGATTAGAAGATAATTAGCGGTTAATGAAGATTAGAAACCAACTTGAAAAAGTTGGAGGATGTGACACATCCTAATCAAGGATTAGACATGTGCACATCCCTAATGATGAGATTAGGAGGTTCATTAAGATTAAGAAAAGGATGTGACATGTGAGGAATTAAATAAATGTCATATTTATTTAATTCATTTGATGAAAGGGGGATTAAAGAGTAAGGTATTAAATTGTTAACTAAATACCTTAGGGATTTAGAATAATCAAGTGTATTAATTAGATAATAGTGATATTACCTAATTAACGTGGATAAGAGGATGTTTATACAAAAAGAGACAAATTTGGACAAATGTGAGTGTCCAAATTTAGGTATCTACATTTTTTCCCTCTTGGAGATGGTGTTATGAAGTAGTATCATTTCAAAGAATATTAATACATAGAACCACAAAAGAAGATGGTTATATTGGAAAAGATGCCCCAATCATTCAAACGAGTGACTAGGAGGAAAGATGTTGGGAGTGGCGATGAAGATTAGGGATGATGGATGCCCCCTCAAGAGGACATGTGGGTTCAAGAGAACATGGGTGTGCTCTCGAAATGGATGAGATGATGCAAGGGGAGATGAAGAATTTGATGCAAAGGGATGGGATGAGAGAGGATGATAAGGAATAGGACATTGATGAACCACAAATGGATTTAAGTACAAATGTGATGTTGCCCCAATCAAGCTACAAGCCAAAATGGGTTGATGATAGATAGAGTGTTGTTGATGAGGGAATGAGACATCCCGAAACAACATGAGGATACGGAAATATATATCCTGATGATGATGATGAAAGTGTTGTTAATGAGGGAAGGATATATCGCAAAACAAAATGAGGATAGGGAAGGATACATCCTAATAAAAAGGGTTGTTGATGCTCGAGAAGGATACATCCCGAGAAAACACCAAAGGATAGGGAAGGATACATCCCGATGATGATGAGGATGGTGATGATTGTATCAAGGCTTGTAGCAAGGCTGGAAACAAGACCAAGAATGCAATTAGATGATATGTGCTAGATTGGATTGAGATGTGAGATGATTGAAAAGAATAAAAATGATGAAGGAAAAGATGCTTAGAATAACCAATCTATATTATTCTAATAAGATTGAAGAGGTGATGATAAGAGTTTGGATGGATAGGTGAGGGAGATTGATGAAGGATGAATGGATGGGGGGGATGAAATGCAATCCTAATGCAATTTTCCATTTTTGGAGTACTGATTTTTGATGTAGCATAAGACACCAAGTGCCAGGGTATGTGGAACCAAGGCAGATTAGTGTCTAATGCATGAAACAAAAACAACAGATAAGAAGGCTATACCAACACCCCAAAGTCACAAAGACCTTGGTTGAGCTAGGCATTGGGATAACCACAAGCAAAAAAGGATGCCCTGGTGTAACAGAAGACTGTAGGAGTCTTGGTGGGTACTACGTAGGACAACCAGGAAGACAACAACAAAGCAAAAAGATCAAGATATGCCCCTATGCTTACTAGTCAAAGCGCACCATGATATGATGCATCAAAGAAACCATGACAAGTGATGATAAGGAGCTCAAATGATTAACAAAATCCAAAAGCATCAAAATATCACAATCAATTTCAATCATCTTTTTCCATAGGATCAAGGGGATGAATGGGATTGATGAGGTCTATTAGGAAGGATACATCCTATTGAGACAAACATGGATACTAAACTAAAAGATCAATATGACATAGAATATTCAAAACCGATTGGATCTAATGATACTAGTGGATCTTGTTTGCTAAGAACTAGTGAGATAAGGGCGTAGCTTGACGACATGACACAAGGGAGACAAGACACAAGACTGATACAACCTAAATACCTAGGGGCTCAAGGGCGAATCAGAGATTAGCCTTAACTACTTGAAAGCATAGAGCCCTCGTAATTTTGATAAAATACCATGGATAAAAGTGGAAAGAGGAAAATGGAGACCTCGATGATGGATGCCAAAGACCAGATGGACAAAATCCAAAAGCCCAATGATAGATGATAAAGGAGCCCCGGGGGTGGACCAAATGATCGACCTTGCCTATGTGAAAGCACAAGGGCAATGTAGTTTGAAAAAAGACCAAAGAAAACTGATGGATAAAGGATGATGAGATAACCTTGGATAAGGGGATAAAATGATAGAACCGATATGATAAGATAAGACTAACCTAGTGGATTGGATGGGATGATGGTGATCACATGAAGCTCAGGGATAGGATAGTTATCCAAATAATTAAAAGATGAATTGGAGGGACAATATGATGGATAGATGAATGATGAGAAATTATAGGAGATTGAAAATATGTGCAAAAGAAGTAGAAGTGATGGCGATAAGAGAGATGAAATTGGATTGCATGAGGAGAAGTCAATAGCTAGATGACAATGACAAGGGATTATGAGATGGGATGAGGATAAAGATGAAGGGATGGATAGATAAAGATAAGGAGATGGAAAGATGCTAGGATGGATGGATAAAGGGATACATATTTGGATGGGGAAAAGGCAACTGGATGGATAGATGGACAGGTAAGGATTTGGAAGACGAGAGGGATTGCAATGATGGATGGATAGAGGGATAAGGGCGAGGAGATGGAAGGGATTGTTTAGATGGATAGGAAGATAAGGATGGGGAAATGGAAGTGATTTTCTTGGAGGGATAGGAAGATAAGGACAAGGAGATGAAAAGGATTGTTTGGATTGGTAAGGAGATAAGGATAGGTAGGAAGATAAGGATGGGGAGATGACAAGGATGACATGAGGGATGAATGATGTCTCCAAGGACTATATCACAAAGGAAGATAGATGCCCCCACTCTAAATATGTCATGTGTGATAAGGTAGGAGGGATGGGAGACAAGTGGATGGGAAGATAAAGGAGATAACTGGAGGAGAATAGTATGGGCAGTTGAGAGAGTTTGATGGATGAAGGTAGGATGTCGGGATAAGGAAGGGAGGCTAATGGTAGCATGATGGGTGGATAAAGAAGGTAGAGGATGTGGATAAGGATTAGGATAGTGTGTAGGTGAGGGGAATGAATGCCAAGGGGCATGCCAGAAATTTATATATGTTTTCTCTTATCGATATCATGATCACAAGGAATATGGAGGAGTTGGGATAAATGGGATATGACATGCAAGATGTGTAAGATAGGTTGGATGGAGGAGATGGGAGAAGAATGCAGTTGCCCCCAAGCATGGAAGAAAACTAGATGGGGAATTTATGAATGATTCCTGTTTTCTAGGTTTTCATCATGGTACTTATCCAGGGTGCTTGTTTGCCAAGTTTTCACCATTGGACAAATTATTTCTCTTTACTTTTTCTATTTTTGTATTTTTATGATATTTTGACTTTTTTGTATTTTTTTGACTTTTGTGACTTTTTTAGATAGCATGCTGATGGAGATGGATAAGGATAGTGATGTGGATAAGTGGATTCAAAAGACATGCAATAAGGAGATGAATGAAGGACTCAAGAATCAAGTTCCACATGAGGTATTAAGAGCCCATGTGTTAAGTGACTATTTGATGTTGGTACAACCTTATTAAGATAAATGGATTATGCAAGAGGATGAGTTAGAGGGATTTGATGGGGAAGATATGTGGCATATTCGATTTGATGCTAGAAAGGGTATGAATAGAATGATGGTGTAGGTGTGTGATGGGTTGGTGAGTTCAGGACCAACATTGGTACATGTGGTGGTGAATGTGAAAGGATAGGAGGATTAATGGATGGAGAATGTGGGGATAATGGAGGTGATGGGAAAGTGAATTTTGGGACATAAGGACCCAAAATAGATTTAGGAGATGGAAGGGGTGTATGGTTTGCTTTTGGGTTAGCAACTTTGCATGTTGTTACAAATTTTTCATTTGAAGGTATTGCATCTTTTTTCTTTGGGATCCTCATGGTCGTGATCTTTGCTTTGGTGGGCCTTTATAGCCTATGGATTTGAGTTGGATTTTGGGTTTTATTTTTCTTTTTGTCAACATGTCTTTTAGAGGGGACATGAGGAGCTTTTTATTTATGTGGATGTTTAGATTCATTCATTTTTAATTTGGCATCCAAAGTTATTTTGACAAGAATGGGATGGGTGCTAGGAGATGGATAAGGTGGAGAAAACATGAATGAAGTGATGGAGGTAGGATTTTGAGGATGATATGTGGGTGGAGGATGTGCGGGTGTGTTCCTTTGTTGATCCTGATTATGGGATATGAGAGTGGGATGTTTATGATGGGTGACATGGATAGGTGATGGATGGATAGAAGGTTGAATAGGATGAGATGGAGGAGGTGATTTTGGGATATAAGGGCCCAAAATAGACTTGGTGGATGGAGGAAATGTGATGGGTAATGGAGGGACATAAGGACCCAAAATGGATGGAGTAGAGGAAGGATGGGAGATGGTGGATGGAGGGATGTAGGTACAAAAAATGGATGGAATAGATGAAGGAGGAATATGGATGGTTGTTTTGAGGTAATATGATGGAGGAGGAGGGATGGAAGCAAATGATCTGGTGGAGTGATGGGAAGAGCCTATATTTCTTTTTGAAGAGGCTCATTGAGGAAATCTAGAGGTTGTACCAACATCTTTAGATTGTGAGTCATGAGAAATATGTCCAAGACCTTGCATACAAATTTGTTCTTTGACTTGGATGGGTTCTAAAATACCCTGCTCATGAAGGCCTAAACCTTTTCCTTGATAATTCATGTTATTGAGCATTCGATCCATGATAGGATTTTTGTTATTTTGGAAGAATGATCCGAGCCCATTATTAGGTGGAGGATGATGGGTAGTATATATGAGTTTTTTTTTCTTTTGCAAAGAGACCAACATGTAAGAATGTGAGAGTACCAAGGGGATATAAAAGGGGTGTGGGGGTAGTAGGTTTAGGTGACAATGGAGGATCATGAGATGGAGATAAGGGGAAGGCAGCATCTTGATTGGGACAAGGGAGTAGTAAGGGATCAAGAAAGGGATTAGGTGACATGATAGGATCTAGATTTGTGGCAGCAGGTGATAAGGGCTCATGAGATAGAGTGATTGGATCTTCAATGTCAAGGGAATCATGAGATAGAGTGGATGGAGGACTGTGATCTTGAGTGGGACTAGGTGGGATGACAAAATCTTGATTTGGAAAAGGGGATATGCTGGCATGTTTTGGATCTGGCTCTTGGCATGACTCATCTTATGTGGATGGCATGATGATGGAGTCTTCGAGGGACTCTTCAAGTGGGGAAGATGGAAGGATGGAGGATTCAAAGCATTCATGGGAATGGATTTCAGTGATACGAGGAGGGGGAGAAGTGGATTGGATTTGTGTTTTGTTGATGGGCTTAGTGGCTTTTGGGGTAGGAGATGGGGGTTTGATGGATTCGGTGGGTTTCATGATTTCAACAGTTTGAGTGGTGCTAGGTGTGGTGACATAAATGATAGGTGTTGTGCAGAGAAGGGTCTCATCACTAGGGACTGCAGATGATGGATTGGGATAGAATGGTTCCATGACTACAATATGTGGAGTGGGGGATGTCTTCTTTGTCATAAGTCCTTGGAGAACTTATGGAGTGAGAAACTTGCATACTCTAGGCTTGGATGGGGTGATAGGAATAGAGGAAGGATTAGGGATTGGTGAAGGATTGGGATTATGGATTGGTGGACTAGGATTAGATGGGGGAATGTGATTGGATGTAGGACTAGGAGTAGATGGAGGATTATAATTAGATGGAGGGTTAAGGTAGGGATATTGGAATGGTGAATTAGGATATGGGGACATGGATAGTGGATTAAGACAAGAGGATATGACTGGTGGATTGTAATAAGGGTATGGGGATGGAGGATTAGGATGGGAAGATTGAGATGGTGGATTGAGATAGGGAGACATGGATGATGGATTAGGATAAGAAGATGTGGATGCTAGATTAGGATAGGTTGATGGGGGTGTAGGATTAAGATAAAAAGGTGTGGATGCTAGATTAGGATAGGGGGACATAGATGGGGGATTGTAATAGGAGTATTGGGATGGTAGATTAGGATAAGAGGATGCGGGTGTTAGATAAGAGGATGATGTAGATGAAGGAAATGAAAAATATGTGGATGGGGAAGATATTGGATATCCCTTGTCAAAGGTAGCACAAGAAGCGTGAGTAGGCATGGATGAAGACATAACAGGATAGCTTGAAGGGATGATTAGATTGTGGAAAGTGGGTATAGAAAGCTTACTAGTGATGATAACATTAAGGGGATCTATGTCATATACTTCTTGATCAAAAAGACTCTCTCATTACCGTCCTCATCGTAATTAGGGTTTCCCTTGATTACTATTGATGGAGGATAAGGATTCATGATGATGAAAGGATAAATAAGATGGATCAAAGATTTTGGATGGAAATAGACTAAAGCTCAAATCAGGATTTAGGTCAAGCTCAGATCAAGATTGGATTAAAGCTCAGATTAGGATGATTGGATGATGTGATGGGATTGATTCTAATGATTGGATTTTATTATCAAAGGATGATTACGACACCGAATCTACCTCGAGATGGAAGCAGATCGATTGGGTCGAAGGTGATTGGATAGGGATGTGATTGGATTGGGTCAGATAAGATTGATTGATGAAATGATCAATAAGATCAAATGATGGATCAGATAGGATGATAAAAGGAATTGTAATCCCCATTCAAAGATTACTTAGGATGTTGATTGATCAGATTAAAGGATAGATAGATGATTGTGGCACCGAATCCACCTTGAGATTGAAAGTGGATTGATTGGGTCGATGACAATGATTGACTGAATCAGGATGGATGAAAATCCTAAGCAGATGTTGATTATAACGATCAGATTTAGACACCTAGGTCACTTTGGATAATAACTTCAAACAAATTTTAGAGGATTTGGATGAGGGAAAACGATGAGGGATATGTAACCTAGAGATGCCTATACGATTCAGATGATGACTAGATGAATTTTAGAGAATGAAGATGGAGTAAAGATCAGGTTGGGATTGGATCAGAGGACATGATAGGATTAATTCTAAACCAAGTTCAGGGGTTTTAACTAGAGGACGTAAGATGCTAACAATCAATTTTTTCCAGATTGGGCAGTTTTCAAAAATTGTCAAAATATGCCATTTTAGGTAACTTCACAGGTATATCTTTGAGTCCATTTTTTTCCCAAAAACTTTCTAAATCTAAGGTAGCATGAATTTCCAACTAACATCCTAAGTTTGAGACATGCATTCTGAGTTATTAATGAAAATAATTTTAAAAAAATTAAAAAAACACTAAATTGTGATTTTGAGGGTCAAGATGGAAATTTGAAGCCCTAAAAATATGTTGAAATGGGGACCAATCCACATGCCACCTCATAACGCAACCACCCATAAAATTTCAGCCCAAATAGACACCCAAGTCAAAAGTTCTGGCCTCCAGAATTTTTTGCATAAAAATCAAAACCCCTGAAACAAAGTCTAGATGATTGGGATGGATGATTTGATGATAGATATGGACTCTAATGATGTTCTAAGAAGCACCTATGTGGTTTGGTCGATGAAATGATGACCTATGGAAAATTTTTGATGACAGGAAAATGAGTGCTCGAAATGACTGAATGAAGGGTGAAAATAGCCATTTGGAGGGCAAGTTCACCCAAATTAGGGCAAGTATGCCCCTTTAGAGGGTATGTACACCCCTCTACAGGGAAGGTATGCCCCTACAAAGTCTAGATTATTTGGATGGATGATTTGATGAGAGATATGGACTCTAATGATGTTCTAAGAAGCACCTATGTGGTTTGGTTGATGAAATGATGACTTACAGAAAAGTGTTGATGATAGGAAAATGAGTGCTCGAAATGACTGAATAGAGGGTGAAAATAGCTATTTGGAGGGAAGGTTCACCCAAATTAGGGTAGGTATGCCCCTTTAGAGGGTAGGTACACCCCTCTACAGGGTAGGTATTCCCCTTTAGAGGCAGGTATGCCCAAGGATATTCAGTGAAAGATAGATGGGGAATAGATGCTCAAAACAAGTGGATGGGTGCTCGAATCAAGGAGACGACTACTAGGATCTAGGGGATGAATACTTATAATGAGGAGACAAATGTTTTGGATGGGGAATGGATGCTTGGAATGAGGAGGTGGATGATCAAACTAAGGAAACAAGGCTTTAGAATGAGCGAATGAGTGATAGAAATGACTGAGTGAAGGGTGAAAATGACTGTTTGGAGGGTAGGTTCACCGAAGTTAGGGTAGGTACACACCTTTAGAGGGTAGGTACGTCCAAGGATAGGTCAAGTTCACCCATTGCTGAATGATAGGTAGAAGACGGGTGAACGACTCAAGTAAACGAGTATTCTAAATGAGGGAATGACTACTTGGATCACAAAGATGAATGCTTGGGATTGGGAATGGATATTTGGAATGGAGGGAAGAATGCTTGGAATGGGAAAATGAGTAATTAGAATGAGCAAACAGGTGCTCAAAATAGGTAAATGAGTGCTCAAAATGACTAAACGGATAATGAAAAAGGTCGATTGGAGGGTAGGTTCACCCAAATTAGGGTAGGTACATCCCTTTAGAGGGTAGGTATGCTCATTTAGAGGGAAGGTACGCCCAATTTAAGGGTAGGTTCACCCAAGGATAAGGGAAAGTTTTCCTATTTAGTGAAAAATAGTTAGAAACAGATGCTTAGATCAAGTAAATAGGTGCTCAAAATGAGGGGGTGACTACTCTAAATGAGGGGATGATTGTTCAATATGATTTAAGGGTGTTTGGAATGGGGGGATGATTTCTTCGAACGTGCAAATGAGTACTCCAAACAAGAAAATGAGTGCTGGAAATGGCTGAACGAATGATGAAAAAGGTTGTCTAGAAGGTGAAAAGGGTTGTTTGGAGGGTAGGTATGCCCCTCTATGTGGAAGGTACACCCATCTGAAGGGTAGGTTCGCCCCTCTATGGGGCAAGTTTTTCCAAAGATAGGGCTGGTTTTCCCAACCTAAGAAACAAGATGTTTGACTGAATGGAAGGAAAACCTTACTGTTTGGAGGGAAGGTTCACCCTTTTGGAGGGTAGGTATGCCCCTCTAAAGGGAAATTTTTACCCTTTATGGGGCAGATTCACCTACTCAGTGAAAATTTTGACAATTTTGACAGAAATAGGCTGAGGAATGACTAAGACAGAGGGCAGGTTCGCCCCTCTATAGGGTAGGTTTTCCCCTCTATACCAAAACTAAACTTGACTTAGGTGAAAATAGTTATGCAAAAGGACCCAAAAGATTTCAAAAAACAAATAGAAAGCAAAGGCTAACTTGACTCAATAGTAATGCAGTGGTTTCACATGAAAAAAATAGTTCAAGCAGCATAATTCTAAGACTAGTAGTAAAAGGGTATGACTGACACAATCCTTAATTTAGGATGAACAAGGTGTCTAGGGATTCCTTGATATACTCTCAATACATGAGGCACAACCATGAACACCAGCCCATCACAGGCGTGAGTCGGGAACCCCAGCGAGATACTGAAGGGCTTACACCAACTCTTCACTTCTATCTAGGTATCACCCCAACTTCGGTGCTTCACCAGACATGATGTGACTAGATTGAGTTACAACTTTGGCTCCCCCACCTTTGTATACCCTACTAGTATGTGTGGTTGGGATCTTCCCTTGGGGTGATGAAATCCCCAAGCAGGTCCTACTAGAAAGGGAGCACTGATCATTTTCGACTAGTCCCCAAGCTCACATGAAGTGCAAGGGGAAAGTGTGAACGAAGTAGTTCCCCCTTGGGTGACACAATGAACTTATAGGCATGACAAGAAATGAGTTGACTTCCCCTAATTAGACTATGTGCCTAGATTAATGAAAATGATAAGGAAAATGATAAATAAACTAGATAAACTGATCACTTTCCAAGAAAAATGTTAGTTGTTTTATTCTTCATTCTTCATCAAGTGTGAAATAAGCTACAAAAATGTTAGAAAAAACATAAAAACCCTCCCAAATAGATGATGTTAGTGGGTTAGAATCTCAAAACGATAAAAATAGAAGCCAAAAGGAAGCTAAAATAACTGTTTTACCTCACAGAAAGGTTTTGTCTAGGGTAGGTACACCCCTTTGGGAGGGAAGGTACGCCCCTCTCAAAGGGAAGGTATAAACCTTTGAGAGGGAAAGTACGCCCCTCTGGGAGGGAAGGTATGCCCCTCTATAGTAAAAAGCTAGAAAATAGAGGCTAAAACCAAAAATAGAATGTTGTTTTACTTGTCTGGAGGGAAGGTACGCCCCTCTGGGAGGGTAAGTATTCCCCTATGTGTTTGTCAAGGGTAGGTACGCCCCTCTAGGAGGGAAGGTACTCCCCTCTATAGAAAAAAATAAAAAAATAGAGGCTAAAACCAAAAATAAAATGTTTTTTTACCTGTTTGGAGGTAGGTACGCCCCTCCATAGAAAACAATTAGTGAAAATAGTTCAAAACTTCAAAACTAAAAAAAAATGTTGTTCAAGGGCAGGTATGCCCCTCTACAAAAAATAGTTAGTGAAAATAGTTAAAAACTAAAAATAGAATGTTGTTCAAGGGTAGGTAGACCCTTCTGGGAGGGTAGGTACACCCCTTTGGGAGTGTAGGTATGCCCCTCTGTGGCTGTCAAGGGTAGGTACGCCCCTCTGCAACCTAAACTTGCAAAAAATCAGTAAAACAACAAATGTAAAAGATAGGGACCCGTTTGTGGGTCCCACCAGGTGTGCTAGAAATGTGAACCAGTGATCTTGACCTACTCTAATAGATGAAAAACAACATGAAAAATGGAGGAAAACAACACTGACACCTCAATCATAAACCTAGTTGAATCCAAAACAAAGAAAGATAAAAGAGAAGCTGATTATACCTTGTCTTGGATTGATCCTTTCATTGGCCCTGGATGGTTGATTAATGTATGCTCCCTTTGATGGAAAGATGCTAAAATGGATTCAAAATGGTGAGGGATTGATAAGGAATGCAATGAGCAAAGTGGGTAGTTGAATGGATGGATGCAAGTGCAAAGGATAAATCTTGAATGTGAGCAACAATGGAGGATGAAAATTGAGTGCTTGAAGAGCTTGAAGATTGTGAATGAGAAAGATTGAATGAGAATGAGTTAATGAATAATAATGAGAATTAAAGAACATTATTTCATTTTATCGAGAGTAAACCTAAAAGGATGAACGATTGAAATCTTCCCACCATGGGCAAGATGAAGGGCTATGGTGAGTTGAGGACTCACAAGCCCTCACATCTTGCCATATAGCAGATGATGTATCACAAGGACATATGAGGTGGAAGATGACATGCGATGGGAAGGTACTTGTAAGTACCTAGGAATAAGGGTGATGTGACCTCTCAATGATCACATGGGGAAGAGGGGAATCTTGGATGAATAAAAGTTAATTTAAAATTCACATGATTGTGAAATCTTGTGGATAAAACAAGGTTCCCAAAAGAGAGGTGATAAGTACCTTGGATAAGACAACGTGCTTAAAAGGTAAGTACTTACCCACATGTGATTGATGTGACAAGTCAAAGATTTTAGAATACTTTGGCACATGTGAGTGATGTGACAAGTCAAAGGTTCTAGAACTTGCATGGAAAAGAGAATATTTCTTGGAGGAATAAAAGTGAATTAAAACTTCTCATGGGGAAGAAAAAAATGAATTAAAAATTCCTTGGGGGATGGGGAGAGTTGACCAAGGTATTGATTAGGCTTATCTAATTAGTGATTAGAAGATAATTAGCGGTTAATTAAGATTAGAAGCCAACTTAAAAAAGTTGGAGGATGTGACACATCCTAATCAAGGATTAGACATGTGCACATCCCTAATGATGAGATTAGGAGGTTGATTAAGATTAAGAAAAGGATGTGACATGTGAGGAATTAAATAAATTTCATATTTATTTAATTCATTTGTTGAAAGGGGGATTAAAGAGTAAGGTATTTAATTGTTAACTAAATACCTTAGGTATTTGGTAGAATTAAGGGTATTAATTAGATAATAGTGATATTACCTAATTAATGCAGATAAGAGGATGTTTATACAAAAAGGGACAAATTTGGAAAAATGTGAGTTTCCAAATTTAGGTGTCTATAGATGCATTGTAGGTTATGTAGAACCATTTTATTCATAGTTGATTGCAAAACTTTGTAAGAGGTTGTAGCCTCCATTTGCATTGAGTTTTAGCTCAAAAATAGCCGGGTGTAGTAGCATCCTTGAAGTTGTAGCTTCTAAATAGGGAGTTATTGCTTCCTTGGGTTGTAGTCCTAAACATTGTAACTAAACTTTGATGCTTGTGAGGCTAGATTAGGATAGTAGATCCTAGCAACATTTCTCACCATGGTTTTTCCCATCTTGGGTTTTCCACGTATATCTGGTGTTATGCATTGATCTCTCTTGTGCTTGTGGTTATTATATATGTTAGTATTTCAATGTACACATTTATGTTTAAGGTTGAATCTACAAACATTTTTAAGAACTAAAAGTTTTAATATCTATTGATTCACCCCCCTCTCAGTAAATCATTGTGTTATAACACCCTCATCACTATCGTCAATATGAGAACTAGAAGAAGAAGACACTACTCTATGAATTTGTTGAGAAAGATTTGAGTGATCAATACTATAATCAAGATATAGTGAGTCCACAATATGTTGAGAAGTGTCAAGAATAGTTTCAAGAGATGTTTATTGAACCTTAACGCTTCTCTCAATAAACAACTCATGTGTGATAGGGTGGAATAGGCGATAGCCTTTTACACCATCTAGATATCCTAAAAAAATACAAGGTTTCATTTGTGGATCCATAGCCTTGCAACATGTCATGGCATGAGATCCAAATACTTTGAAATCATCAATTGCTAGTTTTCACCCTTTCTAAGCTTCAAAGGGAGTGATACCCTTCAAGGCTTTACATGAGTAATTCTATTCTGAATGTAACATACATAGTTGATTTATTTTTTCTTGATATGATGGTGTGAGGCTCTTAGAGTCAATCATACAACTATTCATCTCTTTTAAAGATCTATTTTTTTATTCTCCAACACCATTTTTTGGGGGAGCATAAGGAATTGTGTACTATGGATATATCTCCTCTAATATACAAAATTGCTAGAAACAATGGTTGACATGTACTCTCCCTCATTATCTACTCAAAGAACCTTCATGACATTCCCTGATTACTTTTCAGCTAGAGCTTTGAAACCTTGAAAATATTTAAACACTTTTGATTTTTGGCTAAGGAAGTGAAACAACAGAAATAGGAGGGGGACCTACCTTTAAGGAGATAGGGTTCCTACTTCACACTCAAGTTTCACTCAAGGAAACCCTAGAGATCTCTATCCAAGAGTGGAATGAAGGAAAGAGAGATCTACTAAAGGTTGTTGACTAGGTAGGGTATAATTAATGACTAAAGAGGGGTTCACCACAAAGCTAAGGCTTGGAAAGAAAAATGGCATGCACGATCAAATATGAAACCTGATGATATGCATTGAAGCTTCACTAAATGACTTAGAAATGAATGTAAAACAAAATAGAAGATTAAGAGATCAGATGTGTGCACCTAGAAACCTATAGGAGCTTGAATAAAGACTTGAAATTTTGAAAACACTAAAATTAATGCAAGATGGGACTCATATGCAAATTTAGGTGATTTAGTCCAAGATTAGGGTTTCTAGGTAGGAAAAAAAATCTAGCAGAGATATGTCTAGAACTTTTGAAATCTACAATTTTACTACACTGGGACTCATACGTGAGAAGTGGCCTATAAGTCTAGTTTGTCTTTTCTAGAGAATTAGGAGCTGAGTATGCTCTTCAATCTCTGCTCTTCCTTCTTGACTTGGTTTCTAGATCTAAATGTAAATTTTCTACTCTGTAGGAGTTCTCCAATGATCTTCCAAGTAAGGTGACAAATTGAATGACTTTGCAACTTGACAACTTCTTTCCAATCTTTCTCCTTATAAATTATTCAACCTAGATCTACAAATCACACACTAAGGAGAGGGAAAAATATTATTTTGTTAGTGGAAAGGGTTTTTCCTTGGTCAAACCTCATTTTGGTAGTCAAACCTTGTAATGAAATAAAATAAAATAAAGGAATGTTGAATGAACAAGATGTAATATTGCAACTCACCAAACCCTAGCAGTGGAAGGATACAAACATGTATAAAGTGCCTCCAATGGATGTAGATCTTTACTCTTGCTTGATGTAGATATTGAATTGAATTCTCCCTTGAATCATGAAATCCTACATCACAAATGTTAGCTCAAAAATAAACATGATGCATGATGACTTTGAAAAGATTCTTGGCACTTGAATAATGCTCCAAAACAATTGATAAACAACTCTTGAATGCTCTTTAATGCTCTTGTAAACTCTTGAATGCTCTTATAAACTCAAATTTTCTATATAGATGCTTATTCAACTTGCTAGGTCACTTGATTGCTTATTAGGATACAAATGAGTGAAATAACCTTGTATTTATACTTGTTTATGACAAATTTCCTAAAATTACAACATTACAAGCTGAGATCAGATTAAGAGGAAAAAATACCACCAAATTTTTGAATTAAATTTAATTTTGGGCCACACAAGATTCATATGCCAGAAGTGGCATATGCATTCCATTAGGCTTAACTATGGGACACGTTTTTAAAAAATTCTTAGATTTATGTGAAATACAGATTGGGTCCTTGAAATTTAGGTAGTACTCATATGCCCAAGGTGGTGTATGAGTCCTAGATCACTACATTTGGGCCGTACAATCCAAAAAGACATGAATTATGATTGGATGTTGGTTTATGGACCAAAATTATCCTTGGAAAGATGCATCAATTAATGCATATGGATACAAAATAAGTCCAAATGAGGCATAAAGAAGCCCAATTAATTTTTGGCTAATGAAGTGAAACAATAGAAATAGGAGGGGGACCTACCTTTAAGGAGATAGGGTTCCTACTTCACACTCAAGTTTCAGTTAAGGAAACCTTAGAGATCTCAATCCAAGAGTGGAATGAAGGAAAGGGATCTACTAAAGGTTGTCCTAGGATATGATTAATGATAAAAGAGGGGTTCACCAAGCTAGGGCTTGGAAAGAAAAATGACATACAAGATCAAATATGAAACCTAATGATATGCAAAGCTTTCTTAAATGACCTAGAAATGAATGTAAAATAGAATAGAAGACTGAGAGATAAAATGTGTGCACCTGGAAACCTGTAGGATCTTGCATGAAGACTTGAAATGTGGAAAACACTAAAATTAATGTAGGTTGGGACTCATATGCTAGTCTGGGTGATTTAGTCCAAGATTAGGATTTATGGGTAGGAACAAAATCTAGTAGAGATATGTCTGGAACTACTAAAATCTAAAAATTTTACTATACTAGGACTCACATGCTAGAAGTGGCATATCAATCTAGTTTGGCTTTTCTAGAAAATTAGGACCTAAATCTTCTCTTCAATCTCAGCTCTTCCTTCTAAGTAAGGTGACAACCTGAATGACTTTGCAACTTGATAAATTATTTCCAATCTTTCTCCTTATAAAATCTTCAACCTAGATATGCAAATCACACACTAAGGAGAGGGAAAATGTTGTTTTGTTAGTGGAAAGGTGTTTTCCTTGGTCAAACCACATTTTGGTAATCAAACTTTGTAATGAAATCCAATAAAATAAAGGAATGCTGAATGAACAAGATGTAATATTGCAACTCACCAAACCCTAGAAATGGAAGGCTGCAAAAATGTATGAAGTGGCTCCAATGGATGCATATCTTGACTCTTGCTTGAATCTTGTAGATCTTGAATTGAATGCTTTCTTAAATCATGAAACCCTACATCACAAATGTTAGGTAAAAAAAAAACATGATGCATGATGAATTTGACATGATGCTTGACACTTGAATAATACTCCAAAACACTTGATAAACAACCCTTGAATGCTCTTGTAAACTCAAATTTTCTATATGGATTCTTATTCAACTTGTTATGTCACTTGATTGCTTGTTAGGAGAAAAATGAGTGAAATAACCTTGTATTTATACTTGTTTATGCCAAATTTCCCAAAATTACAACACTACAATCCAACATTAGATTTAGGAGGATAAAATCCTACCAAGAATTTGAATTAAATTTAATTTTGGTCCACACAGGACTCATATGCCAGAACTAGTGGATGAGTCCCATTAGGCTTAACTATGGGACACATTTTTCAAAAATGCTTAGATTCATGTGAAATGTAGATTGGTGCCCCAAAACTTAGGTGGGACCCATATGTCCAAGGTGGCATATCAGTCCCAAATCACTAAATCTAGGCCATACAATCCAAAAATAAATGAATTATGATTGGATGTTTGTTTATGTCAGGATTATCGTCATAAAGATGCATTAATTAAGGCTTCTAGATGGGCCAAATGAGGCATAAAGAAGCCCAATTAATAATAAAAACCCTAGATAAGTTTGAAAGTGTGGAACAACACTTTACAACACCCTAAACAAGGATCAATTAGGTCCATGTAGTTTACAAGGGCCCAAGACCTAATATGAATGTGTTAAACACATTACAACACTAAATCAAGGCAACATTATGCTCAATTTAACAAGGAGGCCCCAAACAAGAAAGGAAAGGTAGAGGGATACTTTTTTCATTGCCATAGGAAGTAGACCCATGTAAAATTTGAGAAATCATCAATAAAGGTGAGAACATATCTACCCTTTGTAAAATATAGATGGGTAAAAGCCCCTGAAACATCACTATGTATAGGTTCCAATACTTGTGTTGCCCTCCATGATTTTCCTTTGTCAAATCTTTCTTCTAGATGTTTGCTAAGTGCACAACCTCCACAAATCCCTTTAGAAAACTTAACCTTAGGTAATCTCCTAACTATATTCTGTTGACATAGTTTCTTAAGATAGTAATAGTTAAGATGACCAAACCACTCATGCCATAGTTTGCTAACTTCATCTGAACGAGATAGTAGTGCTTTTGGAAAAATATTTGTGGCAAAATTGGAGAAGGTATATAATATGGATTGGTGATCTACATCCCCTATTGCTACCAAATTGTTGCTTTGCAATTCTCTTCTCAATTGAGTTTGGAGAGAAGTGTACTCTCATGCCCTTCCCTAAATGAGCTATTTGATACACTATAAGGAGATTAGTTGAGAGTGAAGGTACACTTAGAACATTTACAAATGTTCCTCCTTCAACCTCAATAGACCCTCTCCCTTTTACCATTTTTGGAGTATCATCACCTAAGGTGATTATGGACATAGTGGATGGCTCTAAGGATGAAAAGACAATATGTGAAGAACCCATATGGTTTCAAGCACCAGAGTCTATAATCAATGACGAAGATAAATATGTTGTCGCAACTAAGGATTTTCCCTTTGATTTCTCTTTCTCCTTAATATTTTTTTGACTTGATGAAGATGCCTTGATAGAATCAGGTAGCCCTATATTATTTATTTTTAGAATTTTTTGTAGAGACTCAATTTGTTTCCTAGTGCATTGATGTCCATCATGTCCATGTTTTTTACAAAAAAGACATTTAACTTTCTTCTTACTTTGAGAAGAATCTTTGGAGTTGTGAAATTTTCATTCCTTCTTAACTTCCTTATTGTTTTTAGTGTTCTTCTTCTCCTCTTTTGAAACTTGTTGTGTTTCATTCCTTACAAGTTTGTGGCCTTCATTCTTGTGGTCGAATACATGTGGGCTACACACTAGAACTCTGAGAGATTATGCAATGTCAATAGATATTCTTTTTTAAAAAGAACGAATAAGCTTTTAATAACTAGTAAAAATTTAGATTGAAAATTCTTTAAAAAAATTCTTAAATAACAATTTTAACCATCTAAAATATGTTATTCATTTTTTTATCATATATTTTATTCTTATTTTTCTTTTACTTTTGATAAATTAATTAATTAATTAAATTCTTTAATAATATTTATATGTTTATAATAAAAATAAATAATAACTAACCAAATTAACATTTAAAAAAAATGAAATATAAATATTATATATTTCTAAAACAATCAAAAACTTATAATATTATATATATTTCAATAATAATGTTATAATAAAAAAAAACTTAAAAAAATAAAATATTAATATACATAATACACACAAATAATAGTGTCATTAAGAATAATTAATAATGACATTTCTATGAGTAAACCACTAACCAACCCACTTAATAACCACGCCTGTCATTTGCACTTTCCAAATCTTGTTTCAAACTACTTAATTTCCAATTAAAGACAAGGTTTTGGTTGGAAATTCAAACGAAACTCAGTCAATCCAACGTGCATCCGTGTGCGTACATTTCCTGCAACTTTTCTACACAGGAACATTTTCACTTCTACTACGTGATTAGCAATACTAACTTTTTGTCAAAATTAATGTTAATCAGATTTTTACAATCTATAAAGTCAATATTTCTGATTATATTTCGTTATCTATCATTAAGATGATAGAGAGTTCAAAAAGATAAGATTAAGATGATAGAGAATTTAAAAAGATAAGATTTAAAGAGAAGTATTCAACATGTAAAATAAAAATCATTTTCAAGTTTGTTATGCTATTCAATATGAGAGTATGGATTTATGTTGACGTTTCTTTTTTCAATAACGAAAATGTTAAAGTTAAATATCATATTTAATATGCTATTTGTTTCACCAAATCAATTACATTTAATTTTTACTCTTTATAAACTAAAGATTTGATAAATATATTCAATATATTTGTTATCAGAATTTATTCTAAATGATAGTAATTTCAATTTCAAATATTTTAAATGATTTAATTTTTTTATAATATAATTTTAAAAATAAATTTATATTTTAAATTAATTAATTACTTGAATATTTTTAATATTATTAAATATAATTTATTTAATGTATTTGTCTAATACTTTAATTTATTTAGTTGAGAAAAAAATCTTCATCCATAAAGTGACCAATTCTACCAAATAAATTAAAGATCTTTTATAACCACATATGACTTTGACTTACTCAACCAAAGTAAAGTAATGAGACCGCATTCATTCATACATAAGGAGTACATCATAACAAGGCTGCATAAGGAGTACATTCATTTGGCATGAGGAGTACACCATTCTAGAGTGCATGTACAAGTTATATGAGGTTGAGAAGTGAGAAAGAATTATATCAAATCTTTCAAAATCAACTTTACCAAATAAATTAATGGTCTTTTATAACCACATATGACTTTGACTTACTCAACGAAACTAAGGTAATGTGACCTTATTCATTCAAACACAAGGAGTACATCATAACAAGGCTACATAAGGAGTACATTCATTTGGCATGATGAATACATCATTCTGAGAGTGCATGTACAAGTTGTATGAGGCTGAGAAGTGAGAAAGAATTATATCAAATCTTTCAAAATCAACTTTACCAAATAAATTAAAGATCTTTTATAACCACATACGACTTTGAATTACTTAACCAAACAAAAGTAATGAGACTGCATAAGGAGTACATTCATTCGACATAAGGAATATATCATTCTAGAGTGCATGTACAAGTTATATGAGACTGAGAAATGAGAAAGAATTATATCAAATCTTTCAAAATCAACTTTACCAAATAAATTAAAGATCTTTTATCAACCGCATATGAATTTGACTTACACAACCAAACTAAATTAAGAAGAATGCATAATAAGTATATTCATTTGATAGTGCATGTACAAGTTATATGAGGCTGAGAAGTGAGAAAGAATTATATACAAAATTTCAGGGTATTGGTTTTCTTAGAAGAAACAATGAATAACTTTTTCCAGCTAAGCTCCTATTTTATAATAGGGTTGCTATGGCTATTGTTTAGCTTAGACTTTTCCTACGCCAACACTTTCGCCTATGGTAATTTCAACAAATCAAATATAGTACTGCTTAAGGATGCTTCCATACACTCTCATTGAGAGCTCACCCTGACCAATCAAACCAGGCATTCAATGGGTCGTGTTCTATACCCCAACCCCATTAAAATAAAAGGCAGCAATAATTCAATTTTACCCTTCAACACTACTTTTTTCATGTTCATTGGCATTCCATCTAAGGGCATGAACGACAATGGGATGGCCTTCATCATGGTTCCCAATTAGTCATCAGAAAAAAAAACATATAACTAAATCCAGAGGCTTCACGGCTGGTGTGACTATAGCATCTCCTATACAAGAAATAATATTGCAAAAAGTTGACATATACATCTTTCGATGTGTTTATATGGTGATGGATCAAGAACCTAACAATTCATTCTACCCTATAAGGATTATGCTGTGAAAATGTTTAAAGACTATTCAAAATAATTGTTTGTATGATAATGTGTCAAGAAGTTAACTACTCATCATCTACTATGAATATTATGTTTTGCAAGAGTTGTGAATATTATGTATCCTTTGCTTAATTGAGTTGTTCCAATCAAAATATTAATTATATTGGAATCTTCTTCTTGAAGATTTCATGGAATACCAATTCAAAAAAAAATTGTATTAAAATTTCAGATAAAGAATTTCATGGAACTGTTTGGATTAAAATGAATTGAAATATGTAAGAACAAGGGAGCATTAAGAAATACATTTCTCAAGGATCTTAAATAAGCCTTCTCTCCCATTACAATTTTGGGTGGATTATTACATTCAAAGTATTGCGAATGCTTTCCCTATTTTTTAGTTGAAAATTACCATTCTAGAAGGCTCATCTCTTGATATATTTTATACTCATTCTTAATCAATTATCAAGTTAATAATCAGTGCATTTAATTACAGTTAATCTTTTCATTTCAATTTGTGCAATTTTGGAATTTGTCACTCTACTACTATTCCTAGAAATATTGAAGTTGTTTAGCATCGACTAATAAAGTTGTTTAGGATCAATCAATTAATATTCAAGACAAACCATGAAGGATAACAATGATCAATGCTAGAGATAACCAATTAATAAGTATACACATGAATAATTCAAGCATGTACATGTGAATAAGGGAAGCACAAATACTCCAAAACATGTAAGCCTTGAAGTATACACACAAATACATAGTATACATAAATTAATACAAAGTATATGCATGAATACAAGGTATATGCATGAAAAAACATAACTCACAAAGTATAGCACAAAGTATACACATAAGTTGTAAAGTATACACTTGAATACGAGTAACTCATATCTATTGAACCATGAATTTATAATGCAAATATGGACACCATTGATAAAAAAAATGTATTAACCAAATAGACATGTAGGCATACATCAATATATGTCAATATAAGTATAAAATATAGGTACAAAATAGGCGTATAGGCTTACGAGAATGCCATATAGGCATACAATATCAAATATATCCAATACAAAATATGTACAAAATTTCCATATAGGTATACAACAAAGGGTTTTGGAATCAAAATTCATTGCTCTCCATGCTCTCAAAATAAACTATTTCCTTTTGCTTGTTGATCGGATGGCGATACATCTGTCACTCACTTATGTTGTGGTCAAGGAGTGATCCTAGTGCTCCTCCTAGGGTTTAGTTCTTGGTCAAGTCTTATCTATTACAATAAGAAGTAAAAATATTAATATATAGAAATTACATTATACAAAATCATATATTTAACAAAATAATCACTTACCACCATCTGATTATCACTTTCCATGAGGGAAATATTCAAATGCCAATGTTGAGGTGTGTTGAAGCTCTATATAAACCATCCAAATAGAAATTAAACTTTGAATAAACAATGGTTTAATTTTTCACTAACATCTATAACAACGAATGTAAATTGAAATTTAGTAAGTTTCCTCATACCTCCCTTGTCATGGCCATCGAGGAGTCTATAGCAGATGAAACACTGATATCCATTTACCTCTAAACATTCAGAGGTGTACCCACTTGCAACATCTGAAAAGAAAACAACAAATTATTCAATCACGAAAGCTACAATAGTGATCCACGTCATGGCTTATAGTGTATGAGATAATGAATTTTTTTTTGAGTACTTATTAAATTATATATTTCTTACTATCATGATTAATGATCACTATTTTCCCTATCCATATTTGGTTTAAAAGCACATGTTTTTAGGCTTTTACCCATAGTAGCAAGCCAATGAACCATTTGGTAAAATGCTTTCGTAGACATGTATGATAATTGTGGTGGCATAGAGAAGGAAATGAACTGTTTGAAAAAATGCCTCAAAGAAATGGGGTCTCATGGTGATGGAATGCCATTACAAAAAAATGTGTCATGGCATTCTATCACCATAAGACCACATCTCTTTCAGACATTTTTTCAAATAGTTCATTGCCTTGTCTATGGTATTTTGCTAGGATGAGGTGGATGGTATAGTGTGGCCTTGGTTATGAGATAGAGGGAGATCATGACATGAAGAGGGAGGAGTGGGGACATGAACAAGTGGAATAAAAGGTGGAAGGTTCGATGGATTGATAAATTGATGATGACGACCTTGAAAAGAATTTGGACAGGAATTTTAGCTAATGGGTTGGTTTCTATTCTTCAAGTAGTGAGTTGTTTGAAAAAATGCCTCAGAGAAATGTGGTCTCATGGTGATGTAATGGCATTCCATGACCGTGAGACCACATTTATTCAACGAATTTTTTCATACTACTCACTACCTTAACTATGATATTGCTTACTATTATTTTTTGATAGAAAATTTTCCAAGCATCCATACTTTGTTGGAAAGCACATATTTTAGGATTTTAGCCATAGTAGCAAGGAAGTGAGTAGTTTGATAAAATTCTTTGGTAAACATGTATGGAAAATGTGGTAGCATAGAAATGGTGGTGATTTTTTTAAAGAAATCCCTCAAATAAATGTGGTCTCATGGTGATGTAATGGCATTCCATCACTAGGAGACCACATTTCTTCAACGCATTTTTTCAAACTACTCACTACCTTGTCTATGCTATTGCTTACTATTATGCTTTGATAGATTTTTTTCAAGCATCCATAGCTTGTTGGAAAGCACCTTTTTATGCTTTTATCCATAGTAGCGAATAAATGAGTTGTTTGATAAAATGCTTTGGTAGACATGTATGGAAAATGTGGTAGCATAGAAAAGGTGGTGAGCTATTTGAAAAAGTGCCTCAAAGAAATTGGGTCTCATGGTGATGGACATCACCATGAGACCACATTTATTTGACGCGTTTTTTCAAACAACTCATTAACTTGTCTATGCTATTTCTTACTATTATTCTTTCATATATTTCTTCCAAGCATCTATAGCATAGACAAGGCAGTGAATTGTTTTAAAAGATGCCTCTATAAAAAGTGGTCTCATGGAATGCCATGACAAGAAAATGCAATTTGAAGCTGCTCCTACTTATTACTTATGCTATGTGAAGTAATTGCATCACTGCTTATGTTGAGTTTCTAAACATCTATATTGTTGTTGAAATTTTGTCATCTATCAACATCTAGTTATTAGTTATAGAATGTGAAGTAATGCTTTGAGTTTGAAAGATGTGAAATGCAATGTAATCAACATTATGAATATAAAATACACAAATCTATTAAGTAAACTTCATTAGTTAAACTCTTTATTCTATTACCTACATGTAGGTTTGTCTAAATCCACTGGCAATGGGAGGTGTTCCCTCGAAACCTCCAATACTAGCCTATTTAACATCCAAAATCACAAATTAAAATACCATTCATAAAACAATGCTATTAACATGTAATAAATTAATAATTGTTTTCTAGCTACATACCTCAATGGTAGATGTAGTGGAGAAATAAGTAGGTGTAGGGCCGGTGTATCCAGTATCAGCACTATGACCCTAAAATTTTATTAAAATCATAAAACTAAATTAGTTAATCTTACATTTCAAAATTGAAATTTAATAAATTAAATTCAATGAACATGCTAACATTTACCTGAGTATCAATTCAATATGCCTCATTCAAAATGTCAAATTCCCTCGCCATCTCCAGTCTTGCAGACATATCCTACATAGCAACCTCTAGAGTGTTGGTGGGGTCATATAAACAAGTCGCCCCACAAGACTAACACAAATGGGATCGAAGCCCACCACTCAAAGACTCCCCTAGATGGTTCTTTAGTATATGGTTGGCATGCAAGATGACACTCTAGTCAAAGAGTTGATGGCCTACAAGTCTCTACCTCGACACTCTCCTTTTCGAGGAAAGGGATAACAATATACTCAAGAGGTAACCTAGCAAGAGGTCGTCTCCCTTGCCACGTAGGATCTTGTTGTGAACTGGGTCTATGTTGAGTTGACCCCCCACCTCTCCCCTGGAAGTCCCTAATATCAAAATAATTCAGGATTTTGTTCAAGATGAACTCATAGTATAGTTTCCTTAGGAAATATTGTGTGACTTCACAATTTTTGCATGGTGGGTAATCAAAAACCATGTACCACCTATCCCAAAAAAAGTTCCTAATCTATTGCTGGTGACACCAATGGATAGGAAACCTCTTTGCATTGAGGATAAGATTTTCATTTGTGTGTGGGTCAGTGAATAATGAGCACAAATCAAATTTTATAATTTTTAGATCTTTTACATCTTTATATGATAATTTATCCCAGTAATAAGCCCTAGCCACCTGCCTCCTATCTTGCTAACTAGTTAATTGTTTGATGATTGAATCTACATGTTTTAACATTTATTTGCGTGAAGTTTCCAAGGTCATTCTTTCCATGGTTAAACTATTTGGATCATTCAACCTCTTGATTAAATACTCAAATTTTTTTTATTGTTTTCAATTTCACTCATTAAGTTTTGTTGAGCGCCAGGAGGATGTTGAGGGATTCATGGAGGAGATTGTTGTTGTGGTTGTTCAACTTGAAGATTTTTTTGTTGTTTTTCTTGTTATTCTTTTTGAGAATTTTGTTCCTCTTGTTGTTGTTGTGCTTGTTGAGGATTTTGAGGAGGGTTTGCAAGTTCATTAACATATCCTACAAATTCAAACAAACAAATATCAAAAACAACCTAAAACTAACAAATTCATAAGAATAAAAAAAATACTTACCTCTCAGACCTCCTTATTGATGTGGTGGCATCTTGGTGATGAAACAACAACAATTTGACAAAAAAAGTAGCAAAATGGATCCTCCCGGAATGTGAGCATAGAAATTAGTGGTTTTGGTTGTGGGCAGAACAAAAATAGTCATAGTGAAAATGATTTCAAATTCCTTTGTTTTTTTCTTTTAAAACCTCATAACATGAACACATTATAATGTGTTGCTCACGTTATAATGCGCTCGTGTTATGGGCTCATTGTGGCCAAGCCTTAGGCTCAACACACCAAGCCATAATGTGAGTGCATTATAACATGTTGCTCACATTGTGGGCTCTTTGTGGCCGAACCTTAGGCTTAGCACACCAAGCAATAACACAAGTATGATATAACATGCTTGCATTATGAGTTTTCAAAAAAATTTAAAAAAATTGGCCACAAATTGGCTACCCATCTTTTTGCACTTTCCCTCTCAAAGTATATATTGATGCACTCAAGAACAAATCACATATCAATCAAGTATCACTTCATCAAAGAAAAGGTTGCAGATAAGGAAGTCAACATGGACTATGTTCCTACCAAGGAACAAGTGGTTGATATATTTACAAAGCCTCTTCCTAAATAATAGTTTGAATATTTGAGGAAGAAGTTGGGAGTAGTTTCTCCCATCACATATTGCTAACCATTAGTCATAGGGAATTTATCCAGGGGGAGCTTCATTGATCACTTCTTTAACCTTGGTTAAGAATAATGTGATCAAATCATGAAAAATCTTGTTTTACAATTTCTAACAATTTTATGGTTGTGGAGTTTTTCAAAATTGGAGCATTTCCTCAAGCTAACTGTACCCTTTACCATTGATGTCAAAATGGGGAGAAATGTGATGCAAAATAAAATCTTGTTGAGAAGAGATCAGATGTATGTCATAGGGAGAGTTGTGTTACAATTTTAATAATCAAATTGGTGTGGAGCTTGAGTGGTACCTGGATAAGCTGTTAGAGTTTTTCCATCAATGCCAAATGGGGAGATTGTTGGCATATAGTTGTCATTATTGTCAAACTATTAAAAATTAGGATAAGGAGTTTGTTGGCAAGATAACAAAATATGGAAGAGAGAGCAGTGGATCTTATGGAAAATTGGGTATCACATTCAATATGGGTTTTTGGAGAACATTCCAATGATGTGCTTTATAGGTTGAGAGAATAAAGGACATGCTCACAAATGTATTATCTCTATTCTTAGGTGTTTTAGGGTTTATCAATTAAACCCTAGGTCATTTTACATTCATAATGTCATGAACATATTTTCCATTTTCATGTTGGTTGTCAACAGCAGGTTGCAGGTCACTTAAGTGATAACCTAAGTCATCCATCCTATAGAGGTGAAGGAACCCATCATCTAGGTTGGTGGTGTTCTTAAGGTGTATTGGTGTAACAATGTGTGATTGGTGAGAGAATGGGAGGCTTCTCTCCAATAGAATGATATCTATTTGTCGCCATGTCGTGGGTTTTCAAAAGTTCACAACCTTTAATAAAGAGGTTCTTAAGTTCATATTTGTAGCAACTTAGCAATGTATCAGTCATTAGAGTGACAAGCTGGCTTTCGTGGGATTGGAAAAGGTATCCCAATGATAGATTGATGGTGTGTGGGACTCAAAGATGCAGACATGGAAGGTGATAATGTAGTCATGTCACATGACGATGCAAACACAAGGATGATAGGTGGAGTATGGAAGCTTCATCTATGAGAATGAATGTCATTGACAGGACCTAAGATCTTGTTCCCCCGACATAGTGATGAGAAGGTAGTGTTTAGTGTGGGACCAATTCATAAAGACATGGGTGACTGTGATGATGATGTAGATACATGGTGTTCCAAGATTGGGGAAACAATAATCCACATCCTTGTGGATTACAAATCAGTGACATATAGATGAAGTGGATTGGTGACATCATTAATGGTGTTCATTGATATGACTAAGTAATATAAGCAAGAGTGTCATGATCATCTCCCCAATACAATGATACCTATATCTTTGGTGATACTATACGTCATTTCCACAACCTTAAAGAAGGTGAACCATCAATTTTGTGGTGTCTATGTACTTCTCTTGCACTCTTAAGGTTTTTCACCTAAAAGGAGAGAGATAGACCCTTAAAACTGAAGTGGTTCACTCAAACTAAGGAATGTATGATGTAATTATGACTAAATGAAAGGGTCTAAGTGTAACTAATTGATAAAATTGACTGATTATGAATGCAAAACTAATGAACTACGCAATGTTTGAAAACATAGTGTGATATGCAAAAATGAACTAGAAACATAAAGAAATGCAAACAAAATTGAATGAGATTGAACAAAGTGCACCTAGAAGTTGAATGTTGATCCTGGAATGTTCTAGAAACTAGAATAAATCACTCTTTATCACTAGTGGGACTCATTCACCACTAATGGAAACTCAGTCCTCCTACTAGTAAAATGACCTGAAACTGCTTTCTAATTGTCAGGAACTAGATTATGGAAAAATCAACTTTTCCAACCTACAGGTGGGAATCATTCACAACTAATGGTGAATCAGTCCTCCTCCAAAATTATACAAATTCAAGAGTCAAATCTATAGGTCTAGATCTGCACTTATCTTCTTGTCTAATTGATAGAGTTAATCTACAGAAAATAGATTGTATGTTGTCTCCAAGCTTGAATTAGGGTTTCGTTGAATTGAATTACTTTGCTGACATTGACCAATTTCCTACACCTATTTCTTTTCCAATTCTTCCTACAAGACCTACAAACACACATGCAAAGAGGGGGAAATGGTTAAGGGTTAGAGTATAGGGATTTTCCTCAGTTAAATCCGACTTTGGTAATCAAACCCTTGATAAATAAATGAAATGAAATAAACAAGGAATGATGTTTAACCACCATGAAAATGTCCTAAACTCACCAAAACCTTATTGTCTAAAGATATGTCAATGGGTTCTCCAAGATGCTTGATGTTTACTTGATTGAATGATGCTTTGATAGATTGAATGCAAGAGTGCTAAATGATGTTGAATGAGTGAATGAGATGAATTCTTCAATGAATTGGGAGTAAAATGGATAGGAAAATACTTATTTATACATACTTATGCCCTAATTACCCAATAATACATCGCAAGCAGACATGAGATCTTAATGAATAAAAACCTAATATAAATTTGAAATTATTTAGAATTTAGAGCCAAGAGGGACTCATTCACCACCCATGGTGAATGGGTCCCACTCTAGGCTTGTAAGTGGGTGTCTAGAATTAAGTTGCATTTAATTTTTTTTTCGGGTTTACATTCAAAAATTCACTTCATTAAGTCTTGTAGGTGCATAAAGGGGCCAAATAAAGCATAAGAAAGGTTTAAATAGTGATTACAAGCCTAGAAAAACATGAAATCTTGTTAGAAGACTTTAAAACACTTTAAAATAGGACTTGATAAGGGATAAAAATGGAATATTTAAATGAATTATAATAAGAAGAGTCTATAAAAGTGTAGAAATGTGTTACAACACTTCACAACACCTTCACAAGACATCATGATTTGAATATTTAGGACCTAATGTGAATGCATAAGTCACATTGCAACATTAAATCAAAGCAAGATAAGTCAAACATCATAGGAAAAAATCCTAAATGACCATGAAAATGTCAATGATCCATTTTTGTATGGTAAATTTAGCCCCCACTTTATTGAGAGGATGAACATGCTTCAAACTCACACTAAAGTAGACATGCATATCGAGAGGGATCCAAATGCACTTATGCTAGCAAGATGGAATAAAAATGATCAAGAGGAATGATGAAGCCCCTAGGATGAATATCTCATGGCAAACTAATCATAAGAACAAAGAAACACACAAGTGAAAGAGAAAAAAAGAAGGTAGAGGAAAAGGAAAAGTCAGATCAAATTTTGATCATTTCTCTAGCTAGTTGTGGATCAGATCTAGGTTGTTTGTCTAATAAAAAAAATGCATACTCACTCTGGCGAGATGAAACTCATGGAGGTCCACCAGGTGAGAAGGAACAAGAGGTAAGAATCATACGCTTGGTTGGTATGTACTCAAAAACATGCAAGTGGCTCTGGGGAAAGTCATGTCTTGGATGGGCTTCCCGCTCAACCATACTAAAGATATACCTCCTGATAACTTTAATAAGGCACCACAAAGGAAAATTTTGGTTTGTGCTTCATGAGACAAGAAAATCTTTATATGCTTAGAACTCATGAACAAACTAGATGGTACCACAGGCATGCAAGTTGTGTTATGCAAGGTGGCCATATGAATGCAAAATGTAAAATGTCAAAATAAATGTTCAAATGAGTCTTGTTAAGATCATGCAATGTCTATCAGTTTGGGAACATTGAGTTTAATGTCTTCAAGAGAGTACCAATCAAAGAATAGAATATTCACAACTTAAAGGATGCAGTGTGTCAAATCAAGCAACTAAGAGGAATGTAATATGCTAAGATAGATCACTCTTATGAAGGACATCACACCCAATGTCATTCACAAAGTGACAAACACGTCATATGAAGTAACAAGGATTTGCTAAGAACCATGAAAAAGGAAAAATGCAAATTATAAATAATACCAATTTTTTCCCCCACTTTAAAGGAATTGCTATACAACTTACTATGAACGATTACTTTAAAGTAGCAAATGAAAAATGCAAAAAGAAACAAGACATGAGAGACAACTTGGAAATCCCCTATGCCAAATCATATGTTTTTGAGTAAGGCTACGTCATGTAAAAAAAGAAAACAAAAGAAAGGAGGGTTACCCATTAGAAAGGAACACACCAAACACATAAGGAATCTATGGATTTGGGGTCAGTATGTTCATTGCTACAATGTATTGATTAAAGAGCTTGGAACTGTTATCATTCCTAAAATACATAAAATTGGAAGAATGACACAAAGAGAGCGAAACAAAAGAAAAATAAAGTCCATTTTGGGTCAACATGGAAGAGACATTGCAGTCTCAACTATTTGCATTGTCCCCAAAAGGAAAACACAATATAAAATAAAACAAAAAGAAAAAGATTTTGGGTCAACATGAAGGAGACATTTCATTCTCAATACCTTACGTCATCCCCAAAAGGAGAAACACAAGAAAAAGACAAAGTGAAAAGGAAAAGGACCATTTGGGTCAACATGGAAGAGACATAGGGCATCTCAATGCTTTGCATCATCCCCAAAAGGAAAACACAAAACAAAAACAAAAAAAGGAAGAGTAAAATGTACGATAGATAGAAGAATGGAGGTACAAATAGAGGAAGTGCACAAAGAGAGAGAACATCAAATGCACATTACAAGGGAACACGATACACACATACAAGCACACCAAAGAAAAAGGAAAATGAAAAAGGGGCTAGTAAAGCAAATGCAAGTCAACCATTAACCACGTTATCACAATCTCAATTAGTATAAGTGAAAAATGAATGACACAAGTTAAGAGACAAGGATAAATGCATTACTAGGACAAGGCTAACAAATTCTTGGATCCACTGAGTTTAAGGAAAGAATGAGCCAAGATAGGTGATGGGAAAGGATCATGTAATAGTGAGAATAGGAAAATTATACAACTATGGCATGATGAGAGGATAGCAGTCGACATCAGTGAAGTGATAATTGTTCAATATGTCCTTCAATGTCTGACATTCATCAGTTCAGTGTCCAATAACATGATATTTTCAATATGGTATGTTAGAATATTTAGGATAGATAACCAACCTATTTGAAGGTCCTAAGAGTATAAGACCTTTGTTTAAACTAATTTGGAATTTCCTTTCACATTCATGTGGTGGATGGAGAGGAAACTTTAATTTTGATAGTTTGTAAGGTCATTTGTGTTTACTATATTCACCTGTTTCATGGATTGAAGGAGGAAGAGGACCCATGGGGATCCTAGCATCCTTGTCATTGGAATCATGTAAAGGTTTTTCACATGGAAGGAGAACATTGAAGTCAAGAGGGGAATCAAAGATCACTGGGCTATCATCCTAAAGTCTCCGATATTCAAAAGGAGGCTTGTGGTCATGAGGAGGATCTTGATATCCTAATCCTATTGTATTTTCTTTTGTTGGTTTTTGTTCTAAAATTTGGTGAATGTCATGTTCATTTTTTTGTAGCGCAACCTTATTTTCTTAAGAGAGTAAAACCTTTTCCATATGTTTCTTCAAGGTTGGTTGGTGTGTTTGTAACTTTATGATCATAAAATGGTTGAGAATGTGCTTGTTTAGAGGAACTAGGTCCACTTGATGGGTGGAACTTAGGTCCTTTGTTTATTTCAAGATGTAGGTATCCAAATGTATTAGGAGGTGCAATAGTAGGAAGGTTTGAATGTTTCATGGATGGGTAAAAGGTTGCATTGGCTTCAAGGTGGTCAAGGAAGTCATTTAGGAACCTAGTCATGCTATCATCATCTTCTCCAATGATGTCCACATCACGAGGAGGACAATCATGAGGAGTTGAAGGAGCATGAGGAGGCTCAAGGTCATTAGGATCACAAACAAAGGCACAATTGGACATGTCCACTAAGAATTTCAATGAATTCCAAATCTTTTTCAAGTAGAAAGCCATGGTGACAATGAGTGAAAGTAAACTAATATGCAAGTAAGAGAAGAAAACATAAAATCTAGAAAGTATGAAAAAAAGAAATAACACAAAATGTAGAAAATACCCAAAAAATGCTTGAAAATGTAGTGCAGAATGTGCAACTGGATTGATTCTCCCAAGGTGGCGAATGAGTCCAGGGATGAGATTTTTTTATATTTTTTAGAAAAATTAAAGTGATTGTTATGTGTTTCAAATGCAAAATGAAGATGTAGATGAAGAATTTCAGTTTTTCTAATGTTTTGAAATGCAAGAATGAAATCTATATGAGATATTCACTAATGCAAATTTGTAAACCCTAGGATGAAAAAGCAATGCAAAAGGATAAGGTAAAATCTAATGTTATGAGTCCTAGGATGTGAATGCAAATGAAAATCAGAAAGATAATGTGTTCAATATGCAGGTTCACCAAAATGAACCATTAATTTTGTGGTGTCTATGTACTTCTCTTGCACTCTTAGGGTTTTTCACCTAAAAGGAGAGAGATAGACCCCTAAAAATGAGGTGGTTCACTCAAACTAAGGAATGTATAATGTAATTATGACTAAATGCATGGATCTAAGTGCAACTAATTGATAAAATTGACTAATTATGAATGTAAAACTAATGAAATATGCAATGTTTGAAAACATAGAGTGATATGTAGAAATGAACTAGTACTATAAACAAATGCAAATAGAATTGAATGAGATTGAATAGAGTGCACCTAGAAGTTGAATGTTGATCCTCAAAGGTTCTGGAAACTAGCAAAAATCATTGCTTATCACCAGTGGTTCTCATTAGCCACTGATGGTGAATCAATCCTCCTACTAGTAAAATTACCTTAAACTGCTTTCTGACTGTTGGAA
The DNA here is from genome assembly GCA_007258455.2 of Sequoia sempervirens. Taxonomy (NCBI): domain Eukaryota; kingdom Viridiplantae; phylum Streptophyta; class Pinopsida; order Cupressales; family Cupressaceae; genus Sequoia; species Sequoia sempervirens. Next base: position 41,022,242 of record VDFB02018296.1, read on the forward strand.
ACTGAATTCTAGAAAAATCAAATTTTCTAGCCTACAAGTGGGACTCATTCACTACTGACGGAAAATCATTCATCCTCCAAAATTTTGCAAATTCAAGATTCAATTCTGTAGGTCCAGATCTGCACTTGTCTTCTTGTCGGTTTAACAAAATCAAATCTACAAAACATAGACTGTATGTTGTCTCTAAGCTTGAATTAGGGTTTGGTTGACTTGAATCACTTTGATTACTTGTTGACCACATTTCCACACCTATTTCTTTGCCAAATCTGCCTACAATACTTGCAAACACACATGCAAAGAGGGGGAAAATGGTTAAGGGTTAGAGTATAGGGATTTTCCTTGGTCAAATCCCACTTTGGTAATCAAACCCTTGATAAAGAAATGAAATGAAATAAACAAGGAATGATCAATAAACAACATGAAAATGTTCTAAACTCACAAAAACCTTATTGTTGAAGTTTGAAGATATGTCAATGGGTGCTCCAAGATGCTTGATGTTTGCTTGATTGAATGATGCTTTGATAAATCGAATGAAAGAGTGCTAATTGATGTTCAATGAGTGAATGAGATGAATGCTTGAATGAAGTAGGAGTAAAATGAATAGAAGAAAACTTATTTATACACACTTATGGGTATGTGCAGGATCATGATGGGCCAAAAAGTGGCAATATGATGGGTATATGTAGGGTATGTGGCTGACAACTTGTTTTTCACACAAAATTGATGAAATGAAAAGAGCTTTTAAAGGAGATTCTCAGATTTCCACCAATATAAATTATGCTTTACTTTGAATTTAATAAATAATTATTATTAATTTTCTATTTGAATTACGACTAAAGTCCCAATTAATACGTTGACTGAAAAACATCTATAGCTTTCACACGGTATCACAATTTTTAAATATGAAACATGTGTCACATTCTATGTTGCGCATACCATGGGATTAAATTAAAAAAATTGAATTTCATGAAGTTTTGACCAAGTTAAGGTGGTCAGACATATGAGTTTTTTATATTTTTAAAAAGTTGTAATAAAAAAATCATAATTAATTATTTAATTGGAAAAAAATTACAAAAAATATTCATCACATCCAAACATGAGTCCTCTACTTATATATCTAAAATATTATAAAAAAATATTCTCATTTTATTGTGGTTAGGGTGGTCAGACAGACACCTACTTATTTTTTGCCTGAAATTTAATTACTACTACATTGAAATTTCAAATTTTCACCAAATAATTTTAAAAAAAACCTAGTAGTTTAGAAACTATATTCAATTTGCTACATATTCTATTCTTACATAGTTTTGAAATAATATAGATAACTTATTCAAAATTTTACATCAAGTTTCCTAACTCTGATTTTTCTGAATTTTTTGCCACTTAAGGGCTAGTTTTTTCCATGATGATCCTGTACATACCCTTATGCCCTAATTACCCAATAATACAATACAAGCTGACAAGAGGTCTTAATGAATAAAAACCTAAAATTATTTTGAAATTATTTTGAATTTGGAGCCAAGAGGGACTCATTCACCACTCGTGGAAAGTGGGACCCACTCTAGGCTTGTAAGTGGGTCTCGAGAATTAAGTTGCATTTAATTTTGTTTGTCGGGTTTACATTAAAAAATACACATAATTAAGTTCTGTAAGTGCATAAAGGGGCCAAATATAGCACAAGAAAGGTGTAAATAATGATAACAAGCCTAGAAAAGTGTGAAATCTTGTTACAAGACTTTACAACACTTTAAAATAAGACTTGATAAGGGATAAAAATGGAATATTTAGATGAATTGTAATAAGAAGAGTCTACAAAAGTGTAGAAATGTGTTACAACACTTCACAACACCTTCACAAGATATCACGATTTGAATATTTAGGACCTAATGTGAATGCATAAGTCACATTACAACATTAAATTAAAGCAAGATAAGTCAAACACCATAGGAAAAAGACTTAAATGACCATGAAAATTTCAATGATCCATTTTTCTATGGTACAGAAGGTCCCTTCGATAGGGCGATGGAAGAATGGACACCTGTAGTGGGACCTAGCTAGGTGAGATGACATGCATTGAAGGTATAGACAGAAATCAAATGACAGGATAACATGTGGTAGAAAGTGACAAGGGAAACGTGAAATGTGGTGACACGATGGCGTGGGGACCATACAATACTGAAGGTTATTGGTGTGACATAGGAACATCGGTAGGAATGTGATGGATGTTCCCCCGATGAAGTGATAAGCTTTATTAGTAAGATAAAGGTGCCTTGGTAGGACTAGGGATGGCCTTCCACCGACAGAGCAATGAGGTGCTATGTGGGACATGAGTGTTATGATGGCTAATAGATGGCAATGAATGATTACTCGATATGTCATTTCACATTGGTGTTACGAATGACGTGGTGACAAAATAGAAGACTATTGGCATGCGGGTCCATACGATCCATATCAATGGGAGCTATGGACATCAACAAGACTAAAATAGGTGTCCCTAGATGGAGAGATATGCTAGATCAACGATGCAAACTATTTGGTGATTCAATCCAATGGTGATCATCTATTAGTGGAGATCGATGATGGGATTGAAGACTATTTATTGAATGGTTGTGACTTAAAGTTGTGATAGTGAATGATCCAGGCGGATACTTGCCACTAAAAAATGAAGTGTTCTATATGCTCCAGAATTTAGTGCCATCTTGAAGAGCTCAAAAACTTGAATTCAACGCAACTTGAATAGGCTCAAAAGGAGTCTGTATGCTCAGGTTATGGCTAGTCAAAGTTTGGTCAAACCGGATACAGAGGCCAATCAAAAAGGAAAAAAAGTGTCATCTCAAAAATGGTCCACAACACCATCATATCTAAGAAGTTGTTGCCATGATTTTGACGCCATTCGTTTTGTGCCAAACAGAGTTTGTATCAGTTAGATACAACTCATCAAATTTTGCGAGGAAAATAGGTTGAGTTCATGATGTTAGCAAAAGTACAGTCAACATTGATGTTGACATGGCACCCCAGTCAGCAACCATACAGTGACATGGATGAATCAGCATGTGACATGTGGTAGCATGGCAACAAATCAATCAACAAAGGTTGTCCAATCACATGAAGACAATGTGCTTAATAGGAATGAAAGAAGAAGTGCCACATGGGCCATCGGATGTGCACCACGTGGCACCTCTGTGTCAGACCACTGACTGGCTAAGCGAGTTTTTTATTTGGTTTACCAAAAATTTTGGAATAGAGATTTTATCCTGCAACCTTCCATCCTTCGTTTAAGGGGCCTACCAATGTGCCATCAATTGCACTCATATTAACATAAGCATTCATTATAATTAATGCAAAGTAAGTCCGATAAAAGAGGGGGTGGTGGTTTGAACCTCTGACCTCTCTTCAAACACTCATTCCCTCTACCACCGCACCAAGCCTTTGGTGGAGATATCCTCAGGGATTACTTCTTTTAAAGAAGAACTAAAATATGATTCCTTTAAAATTAAAATATACACCCCTAAATTTGAAAAATTAATCCCTTAATATTTTCTAAAAGCTTGATACATGAAAAATAAGGGCTTCATAATATTAAAAATGATATGTAAAAATATGTCAAAGATTATCTTGTAAGTCTCATAAGAAGCATTAAATTAAAGAGATTAGGATTATGAATGGGGTAGAAAGATTTTAAAGATTATTTTAAGAGGATATATGAAGATTTTTATGTAAAATGGGGAGTTTTGAAGATTTATTATGTAAAAGAGGGAAATTGGAAAATATTTTTACCTAAATAGGGGGGTATGTTATGATTTGTAAATCTTATGGTTTTTAACCATATTGAGAGAATTTTATGTATAAAAGGGGCTGATAGTTTAGAGTTTTGGCATCCAGGTGATGAGTAAGGAGGGAATGATCTTAAGAATTTTGTGTCCATTTATGTGCAACAAGGGAAAATGTTGTCATTGTGTTGGAAGGAGATGGATTTGTAAAGCAGTTGAAGCCTTTATAATCCTATTTTTGGAGCATAATAGGATCGGTCACTTTGTTGGAGAGGGGCCTAGAGACGTAGCCTATTTAGAGAACTTTGTAATCAACTTGCATTTTTTCTTCTTTCTCTTCAATCTCTATCTCATTCTACTCGTCACATTTCTTATGCTTTGTTCATTTAAGTATTTCAGTTATTTTAATTTGTTTCTAAAGCTTTGAATTAATCGTTGTAATTTTTAAGCATCTGTTAAGCAATTGTCATAGATCCTAATTCAGATCAAGTTTGGTATCAGAGATTTGTGTGACTAGTATTGCAAAAGTGGATGTTAACACATTCCAGGAAACAACGAAGTGAACTAGGCAAGCTTGAAGAATATAATCCTGAGATCGACAAACAAAGAACTTTGCCAAAGATGGAAGAAACTAAAGTTGGAAAAAGTACTGAGCTTGATGAGAAGTCTTTTGAGGAAACCTTTTTTGACATGAAGGCTATGGTGGAAGAGCTTCATGTGGAAAATAAGAAGTACAAAAAGGGAGATTCTTTGAAACGAGAAAATTAGGAAGATCAGAAGGACAAAGAAGGAAAAGCTCTAGAAACTCCATATCCTCCATATTCTCCTTCTTCTCCATCTTCCCCTTCTTCCCCTTCTTCTTCTTCTACTACTGTTAATCCTGTTATTAAACTGGATGTAAAATTTGAATTACCTAAGTATTGTGGGGAGTTAAATTCCAAAAAGTTAGATGATTGGGTCCAGCAGGTAGAAGTGTACTATAGGATTCAAGGCCTAGTAGAAGGTGCTTCTAGGATCCAGTTAGCCACTCTCCAGTTGGGAGGTACAACTCTCACCTGGTGGGAGAGTAGGACTCGAGAAGAAATTGCTTGCCATGGTAAGGTTAATATGACTTGGATGGAATTTCTTGTTGTCCTCAAAAATATTTTTTACCCTTTAGGTTACATGCAACAATTAACAATGAATTGGTAAACCTTTAGGCAAGCTAAGCATTAGTCTATCCAAGATTATACCCATGAGTTTAGAAAATGAGCTATTTCTTTAAATGTTCCATTGTATACTCAGGATACACTACTTAGGTACATAGGTGGTTTGAATTATTACCTAAAACATACTATTCTAATGTTGAGTCCTAATAATATAGATGAAGTATCTATCCAAGCCACACATTTCGAGTCAAGAGGTAAACACACTTTCAATGATATTTTCTTAAAGAAGCCATCTAAGTCTAAGAGTAAGCCTAAGAGTAAAGACAAAGAAAAAGGAAAATGAAAGAAGACAACTATAGTTAAGAAAGAGGGTGATAATCCCACATGCTCCCATTGCAATAAAGAGGGGAATGATGATTTGAAGTGTTGGAAGTTGCATCCAGAGTTAAGGCAAAAAAGATATGGAGATAATAAAGGCAAGTAAAAGACTGCTGCGATGATTCAACAAAATCTTGGATCTGACTCCAAAGATGAAACACAAATTGTTGTGGTTAGGGTCCAAGGTAAAGGAAAAGGTATAACTCTCTCTTTTGATGAAAATGTTTCTAATGCAAATACAAGTACAAGTAAAGTACCTTCTCATCCTAAAGCTAATAAAAAATGGAATGAACTATTTCACATTTGAGTTGTAACTAAGCACACCAAGATTGACACACTGTTTGATATGGGTTCTCAAGTCAAATTAATATATGAAGAGGTGGTAAAGAAACTTAATTGAGGTACAACACCTTATCCAAAGCCATATATGCTTGGATGGGTTTGCAATGATGCTCAAATACATGTGACAAAACAATGTAAATTGAAATTTGCTATCATTTCAAACTTTGTTGATGAGGTAGAGGTAGACATAGTTCCTTTGGATATTTGTGGGCTTGTGTTAGGGAGTCCTTATCTATATGAGAAAAAAACAATCTTTTATAGGGGGAGAATAAGTATCATATTTTTAAGGATGGGATAGAATACATTGTACATCCACACAAATTTAAGACTAATCTTGCACTAGTCAATGTTGGTCAAATGAAAAGGTTGGTCAATTCTACTAATAAATTTATATTAATGCTTGTAAAAGATAAAGAGGATGAGAAATATGAGGCATTTAAAGGGTGTGATCCAGAGCGTAAATTTGAAATGGTCAAGATAGTTTCCACCTATGATGACTTGTTTTAGGAGCGAAAGGGATTGCCACCTAAGAGATAGATACAACATGAAATCCAGTTACAACAGAATGTGCCTCTTCCAAACATCGACATGTACCATTTATCATTTTAAAAAAATGAAGAAATTAAAAAGAAATTTTAGGAGTTGGTTGAAAAAGGAGTTATCCATCCTAGTACATCTCCTTGTGATTCTCCAATTATGTTGGTTCCAAAGAAGGATGGGTCTTGGAGCATGTGCATCGACTATTGATCCTTGAACAAGATAACAGTAAACAACATGCATCCTCTTACCATAATTGATGATTTACTTGATCAATTAAAACATGCAGTTTATCTCACTAAGTTAGACTTGCATAGCAGATATCATCAGATAAAGATTATAGAAGATGACATTTGGAAAACTAGATTCAAGATAAAATAGGGACTGTTCGAGTGGTTGATCATGCCCTTTGGGCTACGTAATGCACCAACTATATTTATGAGAGTCATGAATGATGTCTTTTGTCCTTTTATTGAAAAGTTTGTCATAGTCTATTTAGATGATATTTTGTATTTAGTCGAACTTGGGAAGATCACGTAATTGATGTAAAAAAAAATTTGATGTATTGAGAAAAGAAAAACTCTTTGTAAAGATGTCTAAATGTCAATTCGCTAAGACATCCTTAGTATACTTAGGCTATGTCATAGGTGGTGGTCAATTGAAAGTAGACCCTGTGAAGGTCAAAGTTATTCTAAAATGACCTAAGACAAGTACAGTCATAAAATTCAAAAGCTTTTTAGGTGCAGTACAGTACCGGAGGAAGTTCATTGCAAACTTCTCCTAAATTTCATCACCATTGCACGCATTGACCAGTACAAAGATGAATTTCTAGTGGAGAGGTCCACAATAGAAGGCCTTCAACACTTTGAAGGAAAATTTGAGCACCACACGAGTTCTGGCTTTACTAGATTTACAACAACCATTAAAGATCGAGATAGATGCAAGCGAGTTTTCCATGGGAGCAGAGTTAATGCAAGGAGGTAAACCAATCTGTTATCACTCTGAAACCTTTTTAGGTGTAGTAAGTAACTATCCTACTTATGATAAGGAACTTTATGCATTAGTTCACAGTGTTAAAAAATGGAAACACTACTTAATGTGGAAAGAAATTGTAATCCACACTGATCACCAGCCACTTCAGTAACCTACACTAACAATCGAAACTACAACAAAGTGGGCACTTTAGGTGGATGGGTTTTTTTCAACAGTTTCACTTGGTTAATAAGTATTAAAAACGTACGCATAATAAAGTAACAGATATGTTGTCTAGGCCTCCTATTATGAATGCTTTGATTATCCTTAAAGGTAGTTCCATGGTACATGAATTTTTTTTAGGATTAGCATGCTAATGATGAAGAATTTAAGGAAATCTATTTAGCTCTAATTGTAGGCAAACATGTAGAAGAGAAAGATTACTACATGCAGGATAAATTTTTGTAACATTTAGGAAAGCTATGTATTCCAAACGGTGAACACACATAGGTAATTAGAGAAGCACACATGTCATTGATTGCAGGACACTTTGGGGTAAGCAAAACAATGACTCAATTGCAAAAATACTATTATTTGCCTCATATGTAAGAAACTGTATCTAAATACATTAAAGGATGTGTAATGTGTGTAACAAGTAAACCTAGCAATAGGAAAATGGGGTTGTACACACCTATACCATCCCATCTATGGGAAAGTGTTTTAATGGATTTTGTTGGGGGGTTACCAATTTCTAGGAAGGGACATGATTATTTGTTTGTAGTAGTTGATCGCTTCAGAAAAATGTGTATTCTAATGCCTTGTAAGAAACATGTCACAATTGAACTAACATCACATATGTTCTTTCAGTTTGTATGGGTCCATTTTGGGTTACCTACTTCTATTGTATCAGATCAATATTCTCGATTCTTGGGGGAATTTTGATCAGCATTGTGGGAACTCATGGACACAAGACTAAAGAAAAGTGCATCGTTCCATCCATAGACTGATGGAAAAACAAAGGTAGTGAACATGACAGTTGTGCATCTTCTTCAAGGTTACTACAGTAAACATCCTAAGCTGTGGGATGAAAATCTTCACTATGTGTAGCATGCATACAACCATGTAACACACTCTTCTATAAAAAGATCTCCTTTTGAGAAATTTTTTAGGTATCTGCCAAAAACACCAATGGACTTTTCTTTTGGGAAGGACAATATTGAAGATGGAAACCATGATGCAGAGAAGGCTTTGAAGTTCATCCAAAAATTCCAAGCAATTCATCAGGAATTGGAAGCATAGTTGGAGAAGAGCCAAGCCAAGTGCAAGGCTTGACATGATATACATCACATCAATCATCAATTTCAGGTTGGAGACAGAGTTTGGTTACATATCAGTAAGGAAAGAATGCAAGGTGGAGGAAGGAAGCTCAAGCCAATTCGATATGGTCCCTTTGGGATCTTGGAAAATATTGGAACCAACACCTTCTGCCTTAATCTTCCTCCATACGTGCATCTATTCAGTTGTCAATGTTGAGAATCTGAAGTTGTATGAGCCTCCAATAATACTGTATGAAGACACAAACATTTAGGTTCCATTAGTTGACAATCTTTCACCATGTTATATGTTAGAGTTTCCAGAGGATGTCATCTTAGATAGGAAAGTCAAGACTTCACGAAGAGACGCAGTTGAGTACCTCAAAGTGGGACTGAAGGGGATGAATCCAAGCAAGGAAAAATTGATGGAGATTAGTAAAGTGACGTAACTTTACCCTCACTTTTTGAGTAATCAAACTTTCAGAGTTCCAAAAGCTCTCCACTGGAGAGAACTAATCTAGGGGGATACTTGTCACGAAAAATTGAAGTGTCCCATATGCTCCATAATTTGGGTGATCCCATAATAGTGGTTTACAATTTTTGGCCAAACTGGACACTGAAATTATTAATTTTAACTAAATCTTCACATTCGAGCACCTATAGAAGCTAAACTATGAGGAATTTGAAGATGGTGCAAACTAGAGTCTCATAAAATTTTTGTCTATAGATTCTAAAAATATTTTTTTCAAATTTTTTGGAATCAATTGCACTTCTTTTTCCATCTCCCATGAAAATAGATTTTTTTTAGAAAACAACATTTTTAGAAAGTCACGCACACCGTATAACGCATAACTTTTTTTCCATGAAGGATAAAATTATAATTATTTCAAATTTAGATTTTTAACTCTAATATCTAGTGCTTCCACTTTGTTAGATAGTTTTTTATTGAATATTTTTTCCTTAATCAAGTTTCAAAGTCAAACGAATTACAATTCAGACACAACGCGACTGTATAACGCGTAACTTTTTTTGTATATGTCAAAATTTAATTTAATTTTTTTGTTGGATAAAGGACTTCAATATCTGGTGCACTCATATTTTTCATTTTTTTTTTTTTGATAATCTTCTATTTTCCCACATGTGAAGAACAAAGAAATTCATTTTCTACAAAAACCTATGTTTAATAAAACTTAAAAAACAAATACATAACAAAACCAAAACATATTAAAATTATATTCATTGGATAGCTTGTTTTGAGGAATACCATAATCATTTGAAATAAATTTTAAATGAATTCATTTGATCCCCCAAAATATAAATCAAAAGTGATTTTTTATCAGCATTTTGATAGGTGTAAAGGAGACGCATTTATAGGTATGGTTTAAAACTAGCGAGGTTATATCCAAGGGGGTTTGATCTAGGGTGATTTGATCAAACACTCTTCAATTGAAATCCTTAAAATGGAACTTTTTAAGGCTTAAATCATTATATTTTCTAAAAATATGTGATTTCAGCTAAAATTCGTTCCTCTCAGGAATTGTAAACCACTATTATGACAACACCCATTTAGTGTCATCCTAAAGAGCTTGAAAAATTGAATTCAACACAACTTGAATGGGCTCAATATGAGTTTGTATGCTCAAGTTATGGCCAGTCAAAGTTTGGTCAAATCGGGTACAAAGGCCAGTCAAAAAGGTAAAAAAAACTTTCATCGCAAAAAATGGTCCAAAGTGGCATCATATCAAAGAGCTCATCGCCACTATTTTGACGACGTTCATTTTGTGTCAAATGGAGTTTGTATGAGTGAGATATAGCCGGTCAAAGTTTGCAAGGAAAATAGGTTGACTTGATGATATTAGCGAAAGTACAGTCAACATTGATGTTGATGTGGAACCCTAGTCAACAACCATATATAGTGACATGGAAAAATCAACACATGACACATGGCAGTATGACAACAAATGAATCGATAGAGGTTGTCCAATCACATGAGGAAACATGTTTGGTACAAATGAAAAAGGATGTGCCACATGGGCCAATGGATGGGTGCCACATGGCACCTACATGTCCGAACACCAAGCGGCTAAGCAAGTTTGTTGTTTAATCTACCAAAATTGTTGGAATCCATATTTGATCCTGCAACCTCCCATCCTCCATTTAAGGTGCCTACCATGCACTATCCATTGTGCTTTATATTAACATAAGAGATGATTGTATTTAATGCAAAGCAAGTCCAATTTAAGAGGGGGTGGTGGTTTGAACCACCGACCTCTCTTCAAATGCTCATTCCCTCTACTATCATGCCAAGCCTTTGGTGCGAGATATCCTCAGGGATGACTTTTTTTAAAGAAGAACTAAAATCTGATTCCGTTTAAAATTAAAATATACACCCCTAAATTTGAAAAATTAATACCTTAATATTTTCTAAAATCCCAATACATGAAAAATAAGGGCTTCATAATATTCAAAATAATATGTAAAAATATGTCAAATATTATCTTGTAAGGCTCATAAGAGCCATTAAATTAAAGGGATTAGTATTATGAATGGGGTAGAAAGATTTTAAAGATTATTTTAAGAGGATATATGGAGATTTTTATGTATAAAGGGGAGATTTAAAGATTTAATCTGTAAAAGAGGGAAATTGGAAAAAAAAATTACTTGAATAGGGGTATAGGCTATGATTTGTAAATCTTATGGTTTTTAACCATATTAAGAGAATTTTATGTATAAAAGGGTGTGAGAGTTTAGAGTTTTGGCATCTAGCTGATGAGTAAGGAGGGAATTATCTCAAGAAATTTGTAACCATTTCTGTGCAACAAGGTAAAATGTTGTCATTGTGCTAGAAAGAGATGGATTTGTAAAGCAATGAAAGCCTTTGTAATCCTATTTTCAGAGCATAATAGGATCAGTCACTTTGTTGGAGAGGGCATCGAAGATGTAGCCTATTCGATAAGCTCCATCATCAACTTGTGTTCTATCTTCTTTCTCTTTTCTATCTTTCACTCTACTCATCACATTTCTTATGCTTTGTTCATTTAAGCATTTCAGTTATGTTAATTTATTTTTAAAGCTTTGAATTAATCAGTGTAATCGTTAAGCATTCATTAATAAATTGTCATAGATCCTAATTCAGATCATTGAATGAGAAGCATAGGATTAGGGTGCGAAAGGAGAAGATCGACAACTAGAACTCAAATCCAGAGATCTAAAATGACTATGACAAGTGTAAATGAGGGTTTCAACTAGAAAGCAACACAGAGCAGAGCGATAATTGGTCCAACTACCTCAGCAACCAAAATATGAAGATTTGATCTTGAAGATAGCAGAATAGATTGCAGAAGTAATTGAGATCAAAATTAGATCGAAGGATCAAAAGAGAACATTAAATGCACAATCAGATTTTAGGATTTGACAGAGCGAACAAAGGAAAATTCTCTAAAATAGAATTTAATGTTGTATGGCTCGACATAGGAAATTGTGATATCCGATGAGCTGGATAGTGGTGTGTAGCTCGATGTAGAGGAAACTTGTTGAACAAGGTAGCAAGTCAGAAACCTTAAAAAATATTTCATTATGAAAGAGCTAAACAAAAAGAAAAAGAGATATAGCAAGCAGTGTGAAAAAAAAAGTTTTGAAGATAAGGGGTCTGCAAGTTGAAGCAGACAACTATAAAAAAAGGAAAAATCTGAAAATTCATGAAGCTGGTTATAGTGGAGTAAGGGAGAACAAAGAGAGAGAGCTTATGCACTAAATTGATTCATTATAGGTTGTGTAGAACCATTTTATGCATAGTTGATTGTAGAACTTTGTAAAAGTTTGTAGCCTCCATTTTCACTCAGTTGTACCTCAAAATAGCCTGGTGTAGTAGAATCCTTGAAGTTGTAGCTTCTAAACAGGGAGTTATTGCATTCTTGGGTTGTAGCCCTAAACATTGTAACTGAACTTTGATGCTTGTGAGGCTAGATTAGGATAGTAGATCCTAGCAACATTTCTCACTATTGTTTTTCCCATCTTGGCTTTTCCACATATATTTAGTGTTATGCATTGATCTCTCTTGTGCTTGTGGTTATTATATATGTTAGTATTTCAATGTACACATTTAAGTTTAAGGTTGAATCTAATTTTTTTTTTAAGAACTAAATTTTTTAATATCTTTTGATTCACCCCCCTCTCAATAAATTATTGTGTTCTAACACCCTCATCACTATCGTCACTATGAAAACTAAAAGAATAAGGCACTACTCTAGGAATTTGTTGAGAAAGATTTGAATCATCAATACTATAATCAAGATCTAGTGAGTCCACAATATGCTGAGAAGTGTCAAGGATAGTTTCAAGAGATGTTTATAGAACCTTAATTCTTCTCTCAATAAACAACCATGTGTGGTAGGGTGGAATAGGCGATAGCCTTTTACACCATCTAGATATCCTAAAATAATGCAAGGTTTCATTTGTGGATCCATAGCCTTGAGATTTTCTTTTAGAATGCATGTCATGGCATGAGAGAAAAATACTTTGAAATGATCAATTGCTAGTTTTCACCCTTTCTAAGCTTCAAAGGGAGTGATACCCTTTAATGCTTTATGAGTAATTCTATTATGAATGTAACATACGTAGTTGATTTATTTTTTTCTCGATATGATGATGTGAGGCCCTTAGAGTGAATCATACAATTAGTCATCTCTTTTAAAGATCGATTTTTTTGTTCTCCAACACCATTTTTCTTGGGGGAATAAGTAATTGTGCACTATGGATATATCTCCTCTAATATACAAAATTTCTAAAAACAGTTGTTGAGATGTACTCTCCCTCATTATCTACTTGAAGAACCTTCATGACTTTCCCTAATTCTGTTTCAGCTAGAGGTTTGAAACCTTGAAAAGATTTAAACACTTTTTATTTTTGACTAAGGAAGTGAAACAATAGAAATAGGAGGGCGACCTAAATTTAAGGAGATAGGGTTCCTACTTCACACGCAAGTTTCACTCCAGGAAAACCTAGATATCTCAATCCAAGAGTGAAATGAAGGAAATAGATCTACTAAAGGTTGTTGACCAGGTAGGGTATGATTAATGACTAAAGAGGGATTCACCACAAAGCTAGGGCTTGGAAAGAAAAATGGCATGCACAATCAAATATGAAACCTAATGATATGCAAAGCTTCACTAAATGACTTAGAAATGAATGAAAAACAAGATAAAAGACTAAGAGATCAAATGTGTGCACCTAGAAACCTGTAGGAGCTTGAATGAAGACTTGAAATGTTGAAAACACTAAAATTAATGCAGGATAGGACTCATACGCTAGTTTAGGTGATTTATTCGAAGATTAGGGTTTCTAGGTAGGAACAAAAATCTAGTAGAGATATTTCTACAACTCTTGAAATCTACAAATTTTACTATACTCTAGGACTCATATGCTGGAAGTGGCATATAAGTCTAGTTTTTCTTTTCTAGAAAATTAGGACCTGAACATGCTCTTGAATCTCTGCTCTACCTTCTTGACTTGGTTTCTAGATCTGAATGCAAATTTTTTGCTTTGTAGTAGTTCTCCAATGATCTTCTAAGTAAGGTGACAAATTGAATGACTTTGCAACTTGACAAATTATTTCCAATATTTCTCCTTAGAAATTATTCAACCTAGATCTACAAATCACACACTAAGGAGAGGGAAAATTTTTGTTTTGTTAGTGGAAAGGGGTTTTCCTTGGTCAAACCCCATTTTGGTAATCAAACCTTGTAATAAAATAAAATAAAATAAAGGAATGTTGAATGAACAAGATGTAATATTGCAACTCAACAAACCCTAGTAGTGGAAGGTTGCAAACATGTATAAAGTGTCTCTAATGGATGTAGATCTTGACTCTTGCTTGAATGTTGTAGATATTGAATTTAATTCTTGCTTGAATCATGAAACCCTACATCACAAATGCTAGCTAAAAAAAAGACATGATGCATGATGACTTTGACTTGATGTTTGACACTTGAATAATCCTCTAAAACACTTGATAAACAACTCTTGAATTCTCTTGAATGCTCTGGTAAACTCTTGAATGCTATTGTAAACTTAAATTTTCTATATAGATGCTTATTCAACTTGCTAGGTCACTTGAATGCTTATTAGGATAGAAATGAGTAAAATAACCTTGTATTTATACTTGTTTATGCCAAATTTCATGAAATTACAACACTAAAAGATGACATCATATCTAAGAGAAGAAAATACTGCTAAGAATATGAATTAAATTTAATTTTGGGCTACACGAGACTCATACGCCGAAAGTGGAATATGTGTTCCATTAGGATTAACTATCAGACACATTTTTCAAAAATGCTTGGATTTATGTGAAATCCAGATCGAAGCCTCAAAACGTAGGTGGTACCCATATGCCCAAGATGGTGTATGAGTCCCAAATCACTAAATTTGGGCCATACAATCCAAAAAGACATGAATTATGATTGGATGTTAGTTTATGGACCAAAATTATCCTTAGAAAGATGCATTAATTAATGCATGTGGATGCAAATTAAGGAAAAATGAGGCATAAAGAAGCCCAATTAATTTTTGGCTAAGGAAGTGAAACAACAGAAATAGGAGGGGGGCCTACCTTTAAGGAGATAGGGTTCCTACTTCACACTCAAGTTTCATTCAAGGAAACCCTAGAGATCTCATTCCAAGAGTGGATTGAAGGAAAGAGATCTGCTAAAGTTTGTCCTAGCATATGATTAATGATAAAAGAGGGTTTCACCAAGCTAAGGCTTGGAAAGAAAAATGGCATGCAAGATCAAATATGAAACCTAATGATATACAAAGCTTTACTAAATTACCTTGAAATGAATGTAAAATAGAATAGAAGACTAAGAGATCATATGTGTGCACCTAGAAACCTATAGGAGCTTGAATGAAGACTTGAAATGTTGAAAATACTAAAATCAATGTAGGTTGGGACTCATATTCTAGTCTAGGTGATTTATTCCAATATTAGGGTTTCTCGGTAGGAACAAAATCTAACAGAGATATGTCTGGAACTACTGAAATCTACAAATTTTAATGTACTAGGACTCACATTCCAGAAGTGGCATATCAGTCTAGTTTGGCTTTTCTAGAAAACTAGGACTTGAATATTCTCTTCAATCTCTGCTCTGTCTTCTTGACTTGGTTTATGGATCTGAACACGAAGTTTCTACTCTATAGGAGTTTTGCATTGATCTTCTAAGTAAGGTGACAACTTGAATGACTTTGCAAGTTGACAACTTCTTTCCAATCTTTCTCCTTATAAAATATTCAACCTAGATCTACAAATCACACACTAAGGAGAGGGAAAATGTTGTTTTGTTAGTGGAAACCTGGGTTTTCCTTTGTCAAACCCCCATTTTGGTAATCAAACCTTGTAATGAAATTCAATAAAATAAAGGAATGGTGAATGAACAAGATGTAATATTGCAACTCACCAAACCCTAGAAATGGAAGGCTACAAAAATGTATGAAGTGGCTCCAATGGATGGATATCTTGACTCTTGCTTGAATCTTGTAGATCTTGAATTGAATGGTTGCTTCAATCATGAAACCCTACATCATAAATGTTAGCTTAAAAAAAAACATGATGCATGATAACTTTGACATGATTATTGACACTTGAATAATGCTCCAAAACACTTGATAAACAACTCTTGAATGCTCTTATAAACTCAAATTTGCAATATGGATGCTTATTCAACTTGTTAGGTCACTTGATTGCTTGTTAGGAGAAAAATGAGTGAAATAACATTGTATTTATAGTTTTTTATGCCAAATTTCCCAAAATTACAACACTACAAGCCAACATCAGATCTAGGAGGATAAAATCCTGCAAAGAATTTGAATTAAATTTAATTTTGGTCCACATAGGACTCATACGCCAGAAGTGGCATATGAGTCCCAATATGCTTAAGTAGGGGACACATTTTTCAAAAAATGCTTAGGTTCATGTGAAATGTAAATTGGGGCCCCAAAACTTAGGTGGGACCCATACGTCCAAGGTGGTGTATGAGTCCCAAATCACTAAATGTATGCCATACAATCCAAAAAGACATGAATTATGATTGGATGTTGGTTTATGTCAGGGTTATCCTTGTAAAGATGCATTAATTGAGACTTCTAGATGCAAAATAAGGCCAAATGAGGCATAAAGAAGCCCAATTTATAATGAAAACCCTAGATAAGTGTGAAAGTTTGGAAAAGCACTTTGCAACACCCTAAATAAGGAACAATTAGGTCCATGTAGTTTAAAAGAGCCCAAGACCTAATGTGAATGTGTTAAACACATTACAACACTAAATCAAGGCAACATTATGCTCAATTTAACAAGGAGGCCCCAAACAAGCAAGGAAAAGTAGAGGGATACTTTTTCCATTGCCATAGGAAGTAGGTCCCCATGTAAAATGTGAGAAATTATCAATAAAGGTGAGAACATATCTACCCTTTGTAAAATATAGATGGTTAAAAGCCCCTGTAACATCACTATGTATAGGTTCCAAAACTTGTGCTGCCCTCCATGATTTGCCTTTGTCAAATCTTTCTTCTAGATGTTTGCTAAATGCACAACCTCCACAAATGCCTTTAGAAAAACTAGCCTTAGGTAAAGTCTTGACTATATTTTGTTGACATAGTTGCTCAAGATAGCAGTAGTTAAGATGACCAAAGCACTCATGCCATAGTTTGCTAACTTCATTTGAATGAGCTATTAGTGCTTTTGGAAAAATATTTGTGGCAAAATTGGAGAAGGTATATAATATGGATTGGTGATTTCCCTCCCCTATTGCTACCAAATTTTTTCTTTGCAATTCTCTTCTCAATTGAATTTGGAGAGAAGTGTACTCTCATGCCCTTCCCTAAATGAGCTATTTGATACATTATAAGGAGATTAGTTGAGAGTGAAGGTACACTTAGAATATTTGCAAATGTTCATCCTTCAACCTCAATAGACCCTCTCCCTTTTACCAATGTTGGAGTATCATCACCTAGGGTGATTATGGACATATTGGATGGCTCTAAGGATGAAAAGACAATATGTGAAGAACCCATATGGTTTCAAGCACCAGAGTCTATAATCAATGATGGAGATAAATATGTTGTAGCAACTAAGGATTTTCCCTTTGATTTCTCTTTCTCCTTAGTATTTTTTTGACTTGATGAAGATGCCTTGATAGAATCAGGTAGCCCTATATTATTATTTTTGAGAATTTGTTGTAGAGACTCAATTTGTTTCCTAGTGCATTGATGTTCATCATGTCCATGTTTTTAACAAAAGGCACATTTAACTTTCTTGTTACTTTGAGAAGAATCTTTGGAGTTGTCAATTCTCCATTCTTTCTTAACTTATTATTTTTAGTGTTCTTTTTCTCCTCTTTTGAAACTTGTTTTGTTTCATTCCTTGTAAGTATGTGACCTTCATTCTTATGGTCAAATACATGCAGGCTACACACTAGAACTCTGAGAGATTATGCAATGTCAATAGATATTCTTTTTAAAAAAGAACTAATAAGCTTTTAATAACTACTAAAAATTTATATTGAAAATTCTTTAAAAAAATTCTTAAATAACAATGTTAACCATCTAAAATATCTTATTCATTTTTTAATCATATATTTATTCTTAGTTTTCTTTTACTTTTAATAAATAAATTAATTAATTAAATTATTTAATAATATTTATATTTTTATAATAAAAATAAATAATAACTAACCAAATTAGCATTTAATATATTTAAAAAGTAATATTATAATAAAAGAAAACTTTTAAATATTTTTTTTATTAATATACAT
Source organism: Sequoia sempervirens (assembly GCA_007258455.2). NCBI lineage: Eukaryota > Viridiplantae > Streptophyta > Pinopsida > Cupressales > Cupressaceae > Sequoia > Sequoia sempervirens. Next base: position 41,040,508 of record VDFB02018296.1, read on the forward strand.
AATACACACAAATAATAGTGTCATTAAGAATAATTAATAATGACAATTCTATGAGTAAACCACTAACCAACCCACTTAATAACCAATCCACGTATAATTTATATAGAGCTAAATTTTGAACAATTTAAAATATTAACATGCAAATATAATATCTAGTTTCTGCGCAGCCGTAGGGTAACCACGCCTGTCATTTGCACTTTCCAGAATCTTCTTTGAAACTACTTAATTTCGAAATAAAGACAAGTTTTTGCTTGGAAATTCAAGCGAAACTCAGTCAATCCAACATGCATCCGTGTGCGAACATTTCCTGCAACTTTTCTCCACGGGAACATTTTCACTTCTACTACGTGATTAGCAATACTAACTTTTTGTACCATGGAAGGCTGATTACTTGTCAAAATTAATGTTAATCAGATTTTTACAATCTATAAAGTCAATATTTCTCATTATATTTCATTATCTATCATTAAGATGATAGAGAGTTCAAAAAGATATAAAGTCAATATTTTTGATTATATTTCATTATTTATCATTAAGATGATAGAGAGTTCAAAAAGATAAGATTAAGATGATAGAGAATTCAAAAAGCCGAAAATTTATTTTCAAGTTTGGTATGCTATTCAATATGAGAGATGGACTTATGTTGACATTTCTTTTTTCAATAATGAAAATGTTAAAGTTAAATATCATATTTAATATGTTATTTTGTTTCATCAAATCAATTACATTTATTTTTACTCTTTATAAACTAAAGATTTAATAAATATATTAAAAATATTTGTTATAAGAATTAATTTCAATTTCAAATATTTTAAATGATTTAATTTTTTTATAATATAATTTTAAAAATAAATTTATATTTTAAATTAATTAATAACTTGAATATATTTAATATTATTAAATATAATTTATTTAATGTATTTGTCTCATACTTTAATTTATTTAGTTGAGAAAAAAATATTCATACATAAAGTGACCAATTCTACCAAATAAATTAAAGATCTTTATAACCACATATGACTTTGACTTCCTCTACCAAACTAAAGTAATGAGACCACATTCATTCAGACATAAGAAGTACATCATAACAAGGCTGCATAAGGAGTACATTCATTCGGCAGGAGGAGTACATCATTCTAGAGTGCATATACAAGTTATATGAGGGTGAGAAGTGAGAAAGAATTATATCAAATCTTTCAAAATCAACTTTACCAAATAAATTAAAGATCTTTTATAACCACACATGACTTTGACTTACTCAACCAAACTAAAGTAATGTGACCGCATTCATTCAAACACAAGGAGTACATCATAACAAGGCTGCATAAGGAGTACAACATTCAGAGAGTGCATGTATAAGTTATATGAGGTTGAGAAGTGAGAAAGAATTATATCAAATCTTTCAAAATCAACTTTACCAAATAAATTAAAGATCTTTTATAACCACATACGACTTTGACTTACTCAACCAAACAAAAGTAACAAGACCACATAAGGAGTACATTCATTTGACATAAGGAATATATCATTCTAGGGGGCATGTACAAGTTATATGATACTGAGAAGTGAGAAAGAACTATATAAAATCTTTCAAAATCAACTTTACCAAATAAATTAAAGATCTTTTATCAACCACATATGACTTTGACTTACTGTTTAGTCTCGTGGACGTCATTAAAATCTTTCATTCATTCATTCAGAAAGTGCATGTACAAGTTATATGAGACTGTGGAGTGAGAAAGAATTATATCCAAAATTTCAGAGTATTGGTTTTCTTAGAAGAAATAATGAATAACTTTTGCCAGCTAAGCTCCTGTTTTATAATAGGGCTGCCATGGCTATTGTTTAGCTTAGACTTTGCCTACGCCAACATTTTCGCCTATGGTAATTTCAACAAATCAAATATAGTACTGCTTAAGGATGCTTCCATACACTCTCGCCGGGAGCTCACCCTGACCAATCAAACCAGGCATTCAATGGGCCGTGTTCTGTACCCCAACCCCATCAAAATAAAAGGCAGCAATAATTCAATTTTACCCTTCAGCACTACCTTTGTCATGTCCATTGGCGTTCCATCTAAGGGCATGAACGGCAATGGGTTGGCCTTCATCATGGTTCCCAATAAGTCAGTCACGGGAGTCGAAGATTCCCAGTACCTTGGACTCGCCTCGCCTAAAACAAATGGTCTGCAATCCAACCATTTTTTAGCAGTCGAATTTGACACGGTGCATGACCCTGATGTTGGAGATATAGACGACAACCATGTTGGAGTTAACCTAAACGGCGTTAAGTCCTTTGAATCTCAACCCGCGGCCTATTGGTTGGACGATGATCATTTTAACAATTTCAGTCTGAAAGGTGGAGAGAATATGCAAGCTTGGATTGATTATGATCATGTTGAAGGCCGGCTTAATGTGACTGTTGCACTATCTGGGATGGAAAAGCCTGTCCAGCCATTGATATCTGTCACGAAATTAAATCTTTCTGCAGTTTTGAAGGAAGATGTGTATGTGGGGTTTTCTGCATCCACAGGGTCTCACACAATTGAAGATCATTCCATTCTTGGCTGGAGCTTCAGTACGGAAGGTACTGTAAATATAATATTTAAATAGATTTAAAAAGGGAGATTAGAGATAACGGTTAAAACGAAACCCAGAAAAGAAATTATATTTAGCCTGATGTTTTTATTTTAAGATTTCTTTTTAGCTTTGATCAGAAAGGTAGAGGGCTTTTCTAATTTAGTATAATTATATACCTTTTAGTTTCATCTTCAAGTTGTATGGTTTCTTTTACTTCTGTGTCGGTCTATTCATCTGGACCTCCACTTTTACCAGGTAAAGCACCGCCCATAGATCTCTCGGATCTCTCTTCAGTCATCAGAAAAAAGCAGATAACTAGATCCAGAGGCTTCACGGCCGGTGTGACTGTAGCATCTCTGGTTGTGTTCTTTGTAGCCGTTTTCTTTGCACTACTTAAAGTGAAAGAAATGAAAGAGAGGGAGTTGATCGAAGAGTGGGAGCTAGAGTTTTGGCCTCACAGAATTCCCTACACAGAGTTAAAGGCTGCCACACAAGGCTTCAGCAATGACCGGCTGGTGGGTTGCGGGGGATTCGGACGGGTTTACAAGGGCGATCTCTCGAGAAGCGGCGTTGAAGTTGCAGTGAAATGTATCACAAAGGACTCCACTGAAGGAATGAAGGAATTTATTTCCGAAATCTCCAGCGTGGGTCGTCTCCAGCATAGAAACCTGGTTCAATTGCGGGGCTGGTGCAGGAAAAACAAACAGCTATTTATTGTTTATGAGTACATGCCAAACGGAAGCCTGGATAAATTGATATTCCCAAACCCAGCGGCAAAAGCAGAAGTACTGTCTTGGACCCGAAGATATGCAATTCTGAAGGGCATCGCTGCAGGGTTGTTATACCTTCACGAGCAATGGGAACGCAGGGTGGTTCACAGAGACGTAAAATCCAGTAATGTGTTGCTTGACTCGGAGCTTAATGCGAAACTAGGAGATTTTGGGCTTGCTCGTTTGTACGATCACACGCAAAATCCACAGACAACTCGGGTCGTGGGAACTGTAGGGTATATCGCTCCCGAAGTCACAAATACGGGGAAGGTTACTCCAAGCTCCGATGTATTCAGTTTTGGCATTGTTTTACTGGAAGTTGCGTGTGGCAGGAGGCCCGTAGATTTGTCCAAGGGTATTGAACAGATTGTTTTGGTGGATTGGGTGAAGGATCTATATCAAAATGGAGAAATCTTGCACGCAGCGGATCCAAATCTTGATGGTGTGTATGATGTGAAAGAAATGGAATTAGTGCTGAAATTGGGATTGTTTTGTTCTCATCCTCAACCAGATAAAAGGCTTGGAATTGGAACTGTACTGCAAATACTGGAAGGCCAAGCTCCTTTTCCAGCTCATCAGATTCATTGGATTTCTTACGATATGAGTTACAAAGATGATACCAGTGGTGCTGTTCATATTACAGATGAAGTAGCTGCTGATCAATTGGCTTCCGTTACCGTGTCTGTGGAATCTGGAACTACTTCAACAAGCCATGGTTATGAGAAAGATTCTAATTATTATGTAGGTAGATGATTTATTAAGTCGCCTTACGCTCCTACTTTTATGCTAATTTCAATGGGTTTCTACTTGTATGTTTGTGCCGTTTGTTATGAGCACTGCTTTCTTCTCTGGTTTCGCTGCTCGGCTGCCGTTGGATCTCTGTACTCATTTTATCTTATAAAGTATTTATCATATTTATACATACTCTTATTCCAGTATAAAAAGGTTGTAGTTCAATTTGTTGAGAAGAATTGATAAAGATGATGGCATGTGATAAAAAGTCTTTATCAAAGTTCAAACTTTTCAGAAGTATCTTCAGGTCAGATCTGACTCCTAGATGAATTTGACAGATGGATTCCCTTACACATGAAAAATCACAAAATGTATAAGAGTTGATTAAGAGTTTTATTATTGCATTGTAAATAAGGGAATTTTAATGTAATACTGAAAAAGATTATTAAATAATATTTTTTATGGTAAAAATTTGTATTTGCTTTAGTATATATTATTTTTATCGTACAAGTTTGTTAGACTTTTCCATAAAACGTTACCATGCTAAAAATGTCATTCTATAATTGTGTTTTATATGGTAAAATACTTCTATAAATATAACTTTTAAATATATTTGGGTTAGGATAAAACACATTATAGATGGTTACATAGACAATAATCTATATCACATAATGTAGCATAATTCAATATTAAGTTGTGGAATAGAATCCTATCCTCAGCAATTGCAACAAAGCAACTTTATTTGCATCAATTTAATCTTTACTTCTCTTACAGGCGCTATTAGATTTTACTAATTGAATTTTTATTGAATTTTCTATTTTATGCATCATCTGTTGTTACATAACACAAACATCCAAGATAAAGTATTAAGACAATTTTAATATTGCAATTCTTATCTTCCTTCAGCAAGCAAATTAACTAAAAAATTATCATGATACTGATAGAAATGTCATTATCATCTATCTTTAATAATATTATTATTTGTGTGGACCATATAGCTTAAATAACTCTTCTTTCAAACTCGTAATGTACTTTGCTTATTTTTCATTTCTTTCTACACTAAAATATCTAGACAAAATGTATTACTATTTGAAAGAAAAGCTATTTGAACTAAACAGTCTACACAAATAATAATAATATTGTTTAAAATAAATGATAATGACATTTCAATCAGCTTTACAATATTTTTTTAGTTTATTAAATAATATTTTATAAATTAATATTACTTAAAAAACTAATTAAAAATTGCAACTAAAACAAGGGAAAAAAATTGTAATATGAAATATTGCCATGCATCTTTGGGGAGATCTAGTATGCTAAACATATGCTACCCTACACAATGCATTTTCTTACATATTCAAAGAAATGTGTTGCAAAGATGATGTCGGGAAAGTCCAAACTCTCAGTTGTGGATGTTCTCACTATGGACATGTAGTTCCCAGTTTTCTAGAGTATATTTAAAATATTTATTAATAAAATTTGTTAAAATTGTTAGTAATTTTAAATTGAAACATTTAAAGTGGTTTAAATATTTTTTTATATGAATTTTTGTTTTTAATATCCAATTATATTGTGATTAGAATTTGTAGTGTGTATTTTATTAATCCATTTGTCCATAAAATATATAGTATGAGTACATATGTGATCATATATATGTGATAGGTATAAGTATATTTTGTAAGGATATTAATTTTAGTCTATAATGTTGAGGTTTTATTCTAAACAAAATTTGATGGGTAATATATTTATTTAAACTATTCAACTTCATCACTAAAGAAAAAGTCTTTTAACTTAATGTTGACTTATTTAGGTCAACTAAAATAAATGCATTCATCCCAATAGACTAGAGGATATGTTCACCATTGTTTATATGTTATTTGAGTCTTTCTATGCAAATACTTGAGAATTGGAAAGAATTATATCAAGAATACCAAGTCACTATCTTTCCTCAAAGAACCAACAATTTCCATTTGGTAGCTGAAATGGTTGGATAGGGGTTCGTTAAAGAATAAGGGAGTATTTTCTCTATTTCTACCTTTCCCTAAGGTATTTCATTAGGAAAGAGATCACAAGGTGTAAAGATTGACTTTCAACCTCAATGGTGAGTCAATCAAACCTAGATCTTAGTCCTTAAGACAATATGACATATTTGAAACCAAATTGAAATGATATGCAATTCTCAAACTAAATGAATTATAAGACCTAGAAAATGAAATGAAAATTCTCAAAACTACATACATTCAAACCATAGTTTGCAGGAAGATTTGAGAAGGGTTAGAAAACATGTACTACTCACCAAAAGTTAGTTTTGAGCTCTACTAAAGGACAAGTTCACCCTAAGGAGAATAGGTCTTGGTTAGGGATTCTAAAAATTATTTTGGTAGTCCTCTAAGACAAGATCTTAGCTTATGTTCTGCATAGGTTCCACTATCAAAAATTTGGAAATAAAATTTACAATTGAGTTTTTGTGGCTTGACAACAATGATCGCACCTTATGTAAGAATGTGAAATTGCTCTTCAAGATCTTCAATCCTTCTTCAAACTATAATCTACACATACAAAAAGAGATGAAAAAAATATTTTGTCTGAATGAGGGTTTTCCTTAGTCAAATACCATGTTTGATAATTAAACCTTCATAGAAAGATAATGACAATGGAGAAGGAAATGATGAATGAACACATGCTTTCTATAACTCACCAAACCTTCAATGGATTCCCTTAGAGGACTGAAGACAAACACATCACCCCAAGGAACTATAGAATAGGGGGATTCGCTACTCACAAGTTCTCTTCATTTAGAGAGCCTCGCGAGGTGAACTATCCTAAACTACCTCAAGAAACAACAATGAGAATTTCAGAATTTGAAGGAGCGGATCACAAAGATTGTTTGGAAAAAATGACAAGCTCTCGGCCAAAGGACATGAAAGTAGAATACGGATGACAGTGCAACGCGTTGGTGTCCCAGAGGCACTGGCATCTCGTACAGACCAGAGAGCGAGAATTTCATAGAAAATAACTAAGTGATGACTTACACTCCAATTACTAAGAACTTCTAGAATAGTAGAAAGCAACATGAAGTAATAAGACTGAAATGAAGTGAAATAGAGATGATAAAGATGAGGAGAAGAAATGAAATACTTACGGCCGTGCGAGTGATGAAGATTCAATCTCGTGAGTGCCTTCAATATCTACACACAAGAGGAAGAGATAAATTGTTGGGTGGTTGTATAGGTACCTGCCTCAATTAGACCGTGTTTTATTGTTCCCACCTCCACGGTAGCCAAATAGATAGAGAGAAAAGTGGAAATGAAGTGAAGATCACTTAAAGCACTACAAAATAGTGTTATGCTACTCAACTGAGTAATAGAGGAGAGGAGTGGAAACTTACCACCTCCACCAAGAGTGCTCAAGTCTAATTTGGGAGAAAATGAGAGGAACTCAAGCCTCTGCTGTGATGGTGTTATGTTCCACACTTTATCTACTGAAGTGGTGGAGTGTTGATGTTGCTGTTGTGAAGTGTAAAGTGTTTGGAGATTGTTGAAATGGTGAAAAAGCTGCTCAGAGCTTGTGAATGAAGTGAAGAGTTTCATAGAAGATGTGTAGACGATCAAATGCTTGTTCAAGGGGTGAATTTGAAGAAGGGAATGTAGGAAAAAACCATATTCAAGTTGGTCAGTTGAAGAGGGTGTTACAAGTCGACCCCTAATAGGAAGTGTAACACCTTTGCAGGCTCTAGATGCGAGAATCTGTTAGGGACATAAGCGCATCGTGTGGATGTTTGTGCGCCACACAAGTGTCCTCGACAGAAACGCCTCCACCGATGCTCAAAATAGGTGCCAACTATGATGCAAGGAATGGGCTTAGGTGGAATTAAGCCTTTGAACTTGGTTTTCTAACGTGGGTAAAGGAAAAAAGGGGATTTGCACATGGTGTGCAAATTCACTCTTATACACTTTTCCCCCACTTTAGCGAGCACGAATACTGATGAGTACTTTGGTAAAGTAGATCAAAGAAGTAGTAGGGTTAGAAATGTATACCTGAACCATCGAGGAAGTAGAAATCAATCTAGTGAACCCTAGAGTGTAGGGTCAAAAGAGGACTTCATAGTTCCATAGAACTATGAAGCTCAAGAAAGAGCATATACTAGGGATGAAGAAGATGCAAATTTTTGATCTGGTATGTACAAGAGAGAAGAGAGAGCTGAACAAAGCATGTGGTGAAAGAAAAACCCTCTCATGAGTAGAACCTGCACCACAAAGTAAGAGTGATAAAAGCAATTCCTGCTCAGGGAGGAAAACTCATATCACAAAGTAAAAGTGATAAAAGCAATCTCCGCTCAAGGAGGAAAACCTGTATCAGAAAATATAGGTGATAAAAGCAAACCCCGCTTGAGGAGGAGAACCTATATCACCAAAGAGGTGATAAAAGAAAACCCTACTCGAGGATGAGAACCCATATCACCAAAGATAGGTGATAAAAGCAATCCTCGCTCAAGGAGGAAAACTTGTATCACCTAATAAGAATGTAAAGGTGCTCTACAGGTTCTCGGTCTTGTAGAGAAAGTAAGTAGACAGTCATGCAGACCATCATAAAGTTGAAAGACTTATAAAGGGGTCCCACGGGAACCCTTCAAAAGAAGAGGGGTCCACTCAAGGGACGCATTGTTTGAGAAGCGATGTCTAGTCAGGCTACCCCCAAGCTAGATGCGAAGATGTGAAATAGGTCTAGTCAGGCTAGCCCCAAGCTAGATGAAAGGAATTCATTCAAGAGAAAATATTTCAAAGGGAGGCCCTTAGGAACCTTTCAATAAATAAAAAGGGGTCCAGTCAAGGGATGCTTCATTTGAAAGATATAGAGAGAGAGGGTCCTTAAGGAGGACACACACACACTTCCCCCAACATACAGGGGAGGAGAACCATGCAAGATGCTTAGAACATGCAAGATAGAGGTAAGCCTTGATATCACTTGTCATATGAAGAAAAGGCAGGTGCATCAATCAAATGGGAGTTTGATGACACCCAAATCAAGAAGTTGTTGTATTTTATCCTTCAAGGCCTTACATTCGCTAGTGGAATGGCTAGGCATTCGATGGAATGCACAGAAAGAATGTTTTCCTCCATCATGTTTATGAAGTTTAATACATATAGGAGAAGGAAGAGTGATTAATTGGACTTTTAGAAGTCGCAAAAAAATACACTATTGCTTAGATAAAGGATAAGGAGCAGGAAGCAACCCTTTCTCTTGTGGAGAAAGGGTTGACTTCTCAAAAGAAGAAGAAGAAAGCATGAAGATAGAAGAAAATGGAGGAAGAACCTTTTCAACATAATGAAGTTGAGAAGAATTCATGTCACTCAACCATAGCTTCCATTTTGATCGTTCCTTCAAGGAACCAAGTCCCAAATTATGCTTATGGGGTTTAAATTCTATAGGGACTTGAATGCCTTGTTTGTTATTCCCACAACTTTTACGCTCATAGCCATATTTAGAGACAAGCTTAAAGTCGGGGCCATAATGTGCTTGCAAGTCTTGAAAAGGAGGATCCTCATAAAGAGAACTGTCCTAACAGTGCAGATCACACTCCTCTATGGGATCACCATTATCCTTATTAGTAGGACTGCCAACACTATCTTCTTTAACAGAAGCGTAATCCTCTTTCTCAGAAGGAGGATCAACACTAAGGAAATTACAATTTATGTTCATGTTACCCTGTGATATAGAAGAGTAATCATCTTCAATAGCGGGTGTGAATGATGCCATTGAAAATTCTAAGTGGATCGAGTCGAATTTATATTCCTGAATGAAGGAATCTGTAAATTCCAAAGAACCCCAATCATCACCAAGACATGCATTATTTTGGGAAGAGGTATAAGGAGTGATAGGGAGGTTGGGTGAAACTTTCACAGTTTCATGTTCTATGTCTTGTTAGAAGATTTTCAAGGTGTTTTACTCCATCACCTTAACCTATAGGTCCCCTTCTCATGTTTAGGTACCTGTGGTTCTCCTGGCCAACCCCACTATCAACACTTATTCAACCAACCAAGTCAAACTTGGTGCCAAAGCTCTAACTCTTCCTTAGCCTTTAATCTACCCTAAAGACTAACAACACCTCAACTCTCCATTAGACCTTGCAGGGGTATAGAGATGCCTTCAATAGTTTCCAACCATCCTCCTAGGGTTCCTGAAGGTTCACAACACTTCACCTTTTCATCGCTTTCACAAACCCTCATCTAGGGTTAAAAAGGCTACTAGCGAAGAGCCCCAATTAGGCCTCCATCTCCAAGTAAAATGGTCTTTCCTCAAAAATCTTCCAAGAACACCCCATTCTTTCTCTGAGGTCCTTGGTTCAATTGCACAACTCTCAAAGATTTTTGGGGTTTTGGGCCTTTATCAGCTGTACAAAGCCAAATCTTGAAAATGGGCATAAACTAGGGTTTTAAGCTATTTTCTAGTTGCCTTCAATCTATCAAAAAGGATATTCAACAAGAAACAATCACCCCTGCAAGTTAAGTGCCTTGCACTCCTTGTCTTCCGTAGCTGGGCTCTTCCTGGCTCGCCTAGGGCAAGACTTTGCTGATAGCTCCCATGCTCACACCAACCCTAGAACCTACCATATGTACACAAATGGAGTCTAGACACTATTCCCAAAAGGCCATATAATTTGTATGGTGGGAAAGTGGCCTAGCACTCCATTCTTTCCTGACTGTCTAGTTCAAACTAGCAACAGGGTTAAAAAAGAATATTTACAAACAGTGATTAAAAATGAATAAAGGAACTAAATAATGACACACAAGCTTAGAAGACTAACAAAACTACATCCTCTATACAAAACAGTAATAAATTCAATCCATTAAAGCTCTTCCTTGAAGCAAAATTAGAAAATGACTCACAAAACAATGTTTTACTTCCAATTCACAAAGTTTTCTCACAATGCTAAAGCTTCCAACCCTGCTCTCAGGTCGAGGCACACCTTAAATAGGGTTCGTCAATTAGTTATCTTCTTTGGTTGGACTTATTCATGACCTAATGGCCAAAGTTACAAAATCCACTGTGTTTTTCAACTTTTGCCAAATGTTAGCAACCTAAGCAAGATGAGTTACTAAACTCATCCATCCTTTCACTTCATATTCTACGGATCAGAACAGATCAAGACTTATTCATAAACCTCAAATGCTAACTAAATGGTCAACATGACCACAAAATAACACATCAAAACAAAATTCAACCTAGACTGCTTAAGTGCCTAGTGTTTCCTAGGTGCTCCTGCACCAAGGAGCACACTTAGGACTCCTTGCTTCAAAAGGATTTTCTTTAGGTACATTTACCTCAAGATTACCCTTTGTAGTAGGTACTGCTGGAGTAAACATCAAAACATTAGAAGAAACTTAAGGGATAAGAGTAGGTACAACAGAAGTTTGACTAGCAGGTGCCATCTCACATAAGTGCATAGCCTTAGGGTCAGCCTTCACTGTGACTACTTTATTATTGTAGATGAACTTGATAGATTAATGCAAAGTAGACGGGACTGCAACCATAGCATGAATTCATGGTCTACCAAGAAGAAGGTTATAAGGTAACTTTTTTGACATAACATATAGAAGGGTAGGTACAATGACAGGTCCAAGCTACAAAGGTAATACTACCATACCTAGAGCTTGTCACCCAATATTATCGAACCCACGAATAAAAATACAAGAAGCATTAAGAGAAGATGGATCAACATTAATCTTAGGCAATAGATTGATGCTACATACAATGAGTGCCAAACCAACATGAATGAAAGTACGTCTAATGTGAATTTTATTAATATTAGCAATAATCATTAAAGGATCCGCTTGATTCTGTACTTCTAGAGACGAGAGCTCCTACGGATAGAACATAATATTCGGTGAATTTGCACGAATATATGCCATCAAAGAATCAACATTTTCTGGCCTATGTAAGAAGGCAAGAGGATCTTTTGTAAAGCTTCCTAAAGCATACCTTGATAAACCAGAGTAGATTGAAGGAAGTCCCATAGTGATATCTTAGCCAGAGTAACCTAAGGTTGCTCGACAAGATCGTAACCACTAGGTGCTTTAGTCCCAAGTCTAGGTGCTTGAGGAAGGCTGGGTTGTTTATTCATTCTATTCTCATAAGCATGGGCTACCACTCTATAAGAGGAAGCCATAGAAAGATCAAGAGAGTCACTATCAAGTGGAAGACCATTGACAAAACAAACCCTTTTAGGAGAAGGACTACCCAGAGTCACATAAATGATCAGTCTCTTAGGCCTTTGAGGGATAGTAGAGACATGGATTACATTTACAAAATCATTACAACTAGTAGAATAATTATTTGAAGACATATTCTCAACATCGATCCAAATAGGATCAAAAGTGGCATAATTATTTGAAGAAACATTCTCAACATCGATCCAAGGAGAATCAAATGTGAAAGGAGGTTCACTATTTTCTAATGGAACAATCTCTAGAAGAGAGCGCATCAGAACAAAGATGAGATTCATCATTCATGAATGCATCATCTCTAGAAGAGAGTACATTGGAACAAAGATGAGACTTATCATTCATGAATGCATCATCTCTAGAAGAGAGTGCATTGGAATGAAGAGCAGATTCATTATTCACAAATTCAACATCTCCATAAGAGAGTGTATTGGAATGAAGAGAAGGTAAAGTAACATTAAGAAGGGTATCAATGATTTCATCTTCTTGCGACAAAATATCCTTCGAAGCCAGAGGACTTTTGTGAGAAGGATCAAAGAAACCAAGTGACATGAGCAAAGCCAACTCACCATCACATGCATGAAATGGAACATCATTAGCATTTTCAAAAAAATTAGATACTGAACTAATAAAAGAAGATATTAAATTCATTATATTTTTTTTGGTATTTTCTATGTTCTATTAATTCATGTTTTCAGAGGTCTTTGGAGCGGAATTTGAGCTTGAAACTTACGTCAGTCCTTAAAATTCAATTGAATTCAATTGTCAAAGGCACTTGTATTATAGGGATTCACCTTTCCAATGGTGCAAACAGTTATGAATTTCGAGCACCTAGTCAAAAGTTAAGACCCCACCAAGTAGGGGTAAATAAATTCCTAGTTTTTCAAAGAACAATGTTCTTCACGTCAGGTTCACCAAAATGTAGAATAGGGGGATTCTCTACTCACAAGTTCTCTTCATTCAGAGAGCCTCACGAGGAAAACTACCCTAAACTACCTCAAGGAACAACATCGAGAGTTTTAGAATCCAATGCAGTGGGTCACAAAGATTCTCTTGATAAAATGGCGAGCTCTCAGCCAAAGGACATCAGTGCAGAATATGGATGAAAGCGCAGTGCACTAGAATCCCAGAGGCACACTAACATCTCATACAGAACATAGAGCAAGAATGTCACATAGAATAACTAAGTTATGACTTACACTCTGATTATTGAGAATTTCTAGAATGTTAGAAAGCAATAGGAAGTAATAAGACTAAAATGAAGTGAAATAGATATGATAAAGATGAGGAGAAGAAATGAAATACTTATGGCCATGCGAGTGACGAAGCTTCTAGCTCGTGAGTGCCTTCAATACCTACACACAAGAGGAAGAGAGAAATTGTTGGGTGGCTGTATAGGGGCTTGCCTCAGTTAGACCCCATTTTGGTGTTCCCACCTCCACAGATAGCCAAATAGATAGAGAGAAAAGTGGAAATGAAGTAAAGAGCACTTAAAGAACTACAAAAAAATGTTATGCTACTCAACCAAGTAATAGAGGAGAGGAGTGAAAGTTTACCACTCCACCAAGAGCACTAAAGGCTAATGGGGGAGAAAATGAAATGAACTCAAGCCTTTGTTGTAATGGTGTTTTGTTCCACACTTTCTCTACTGAAGTGATGGAGTGTTGATGTGCTATTGTGAAGTGTAAAGTGTTTAGAGATTAACGAGATGGTGAAGAAGCTACTTAGATCTAGTGAATGAAGTGAAGAAGTTCTTAGAATATGTGTAGAGGATCAAATGCTTGTTCAAGGGGTGAATTTGAAGAAGGGAATGAAGGAAACGACCATATTTGGGTCAGTCGGCCGAATAGGGTATTACAATTGAACCCCCAATGGGAAGTGTAACACCTCTGCATGCTCTATTGGTTCCCAAATCAATAGATGCAATGTGTCCTAAAAGGTAGCCACTCTCTCATATTCAGACTCAACAGGTTGATATGGCCAACGAATGGGAGAGTGAATAAAATGCCCCTTTCTCCCCTACACTTCAGGCTCTTTTAAATATAGGAGGGTAATCCCACTCAGTATATTTATAGGTACTTGTGTGTTGAAGTACCAAATACACTGTAACAAATATTTCTCTTGTAGATGCTTAATACACACAATACTATAAAGGCTTGGTTGACCTCTACAGTAATGCCTAATTTAAACACGAGAGATGTAACTGATTAAACTCCTCACACAAACGAAGTAAGATTCATATTTGATTTAAAAGATGATCAATTGTTGTATTAACTAACACATGTAACATTAATAGCACACTTAGATTAGCTCCTCATCCTTGGAATGGAGTCAACTGAAACTCATACATAATGTGATAACAGTTATATATCTAACAATATATGAAGCTTGAAATGTTTCCTTACAACATTTCAACATTGTGTCTTAACTTTTACTTCTTACTAGCATCCTAGCACTCAATTCATTCTATTTGAAATTCATTCAAGCACCTACATTAATTCTTTGAATTAATAAACAAGAATAGAGCCACACATCTATTTGAAATTGATAGAGATAAATAAGACAATCCTTGATTGTTTCATTCATAATCTGTAGAACGAGTACATAGGATAGTAAAATAATCTCAAACTTGAAACATTCATCATTATCTTTCTAGTATTGTAATCAAAATTACATAAAAATTGATAGACTTAGATCCTAAAACTTAACTCTAAAATGCTTTGTATAATTCACACTACAGTGTTCTGTGTTAAATTACAAAAAAAACCTCCCTAGAATGAGGTAGAAAGACAACATTTAAGGAAACACAAAAACCCTAAATGTTCATCTGAAGAAGACATTTGGAACATTTAGGTTCGCTGATCTTCAACTGCCTTTGCTTGCAGAACAATCTTCAACCTGCTCTTTGTTTTCTTGCTCCTCACTCCACTACCCTGCAACAGAAAAATATTCCCTTTGAAAACTCATCATTCTCCATCATTTTCCTTTACCCATGTTGAAAATTCCTTTACTTGCAAAAGACTTCATCTCCCCCTTGTTCATTTTTCACCCAACTGCATGAAAATGGTCCTCTCTGTAAAAACTCATTTCCAGCTAAAATAATTTGCACAGTGAATAAAATATTCACTTTAAAATTATTTCCCGTGCCTTCCTTTCCTTTTGCATTTAACATATTTAAATGCCCAACATAAAAGTTTTTACTTTTATTAGTGAAGGCTTTAATTTTTACAAAAATATTTGCTCGGGTCTCTGATTTCACCCTTAGATTATAATCATTTTAATTTCCAACAACATTCCCAAGTTACCTTCACACATCGCTAATAAATTTGGAAAACTAATATTTATTAGCGATGCATGATGAATATATGCAGCCAAAGTTTTCTTTGAGGGATTAAAATTCATTTAATTGGGAAAATAAATTACCTGTGCAAGGCCTTTTACCTTCCCACCATAATTTATTTTATAGCCACTTTTTACCGCAAAAAATAAAACTTTATTTTATTTGTGAAAATTTACTCATGGCAGCCATCATCACTAATCGCAGATGTAATTGGAAAATCTGAAATTTATTAGTGATTGACACAAAGGAATATATGATATCGCCCATCGTTGATAGAATATGGAAAACTGGAATGCAACTAGTGATGAACGATGAAATAAATCCATTGCTGATTTGATTTAACATCTCCATCCCAAAAAGGAGATGATTGATGCAATGCAACTCTATGAAAATGCCACGAAAATGCCAAAAATTCTTCAGCAAAATGCAAATTTTAATTACATTTGTAGGCCAAATGGAGAAAATCCACTGTGCACAAATGGTAACCCCTG
The DNA here is from genome assembly GCA_007258455.2 of Sequoia sempervirens. Classification (NCBI taxonomy): domain Eukaryota; kingdom Viridiplantae; phylum Streptophyta; class Pinopsida; order Cupressales; family Cupressaceae; genus Sequoia; species Sequoia sempervirens. Next base: position 41,056,642 of record VDFB02018296.1, read on the forward strand.
GAGCCGATATTTTTTGCGTGCAGCCATAATAAATTATTTAGAGAAAACCCATTTCCTCAATTTTTTTCCAGCCCTTAAAATTCAGGTACCTCCTTTGTAAATTGGCTTGTGAGACATGTTTGCCGCAACAGAAGTACATTACAATAATGTATCAAATGACCTCTAATCTTGATGAAAATGGATTTGTAGAGGTTTTAGACAAAAATAAGAAATGGGTTGTCTTTAGATTTTGAAAATTTGAAACTTTTCGCAACACCATTTTTGGCCATGTTGCGAACAGAAAGTAATTAAATAACCCATCAGAACTTATCCTAAGAGCCTAAAACTGAGCATGCATGTTGACACTTGACCGAAAAATGGAGTGAAAAAGATGGCTCAGAAAAAGAGATCCCGAGGAAAAAGTTATTCAATGTCAAAGTTGCTCCGTTGAGCATTTCTGAAACTGCTAATTTTGAAACCCTGAAAAAGTTCATCTAGAATGGGCTTTAAAAAAATATCAAATGCGGATCTAGGGGGCTAAAAACTGGAAAAGTGGTAGATGATTACATAGAAGATCATGGGGAACATTCACTTTGATGTGGAGGTCATTAGGCCACCAAATATAAATTCAAATGTAGGGGCACTTTTTGCAGATTTACATAGTTCAGTTTGCAAATCTGAACTTTTTGCAAACAAAATCAAGTTGGGAAAATTGAAAAATGGATTCACAGGGCTATGCCAACTGACAAGGGGCTTCATTAAGATGCAGAGAATCATGGAAAAATATCAGTTGGGCTTAATACTCAACAGGCGCAAAGATACAACATCACAAAGATGGCCTACTCAGAAAGGTGTAACATGTGTAAACAACAAACCAACTTCTGGACCTCCAGACAAGGGCATCAAAAACTTATAAAACTAATCATGGGAAGCTGCAAATGGGCATATGGCATGTCTAATGGGTGTTCAAAAATTTTCCAAAGTGATTTTTCATGACAATTAATGGGTGTCAAAATATGAGCTCCCAAAGTGAGCTACTTAGGCTTATTCTACAAGGTACTTTTGAGTGCACTAGGCAAAATTCTACTTATGCCCTCAAAATTTAGCCAAATTTTGGAGGTCCTAACAGTCTCCAAATGCAAGAATCTATTAGGGATGTAAGCGTGTCGTGCGTCAACATAAATACCTCCATCGATGCTCAAAACAGACACCGAGTATGATGCAAGTAGTGGGCTTAGGTGGAATTAAGCCTTCGAACTTGGTTTTCTAAGGTAGATAAAGGAAAAAATGGGATTATCACATGGGGTGCAAATTCACTCTTTTACAGGAACTTGATCTTTCTTTTCTTGATGGATTCAGATACTTGAAAATGCTTGGATACTTTAGGATCAACAATGCATATTAGCCTTCACAAGATGACATGAATACACATAATATTGAACATGATGATATAATCTTGAATGTTGTAACAAATGACTAATAAATCTTCCATTGAATGCTCTTAACAATAATATTTTCTCATATGATGTCTTATATAGTTGATCCTTTAGATTTGTATTGATATTTAAATACTACATATTTATAGGTGTTTATCTAATTCCCTTAAAATTAGATTTCAAAAGACAACAATTGCATATTGAATTTGAATGATTAATAGATCCCTAAAAACATATTTAAAAATGGGTTCTAGGACTTAAAAAGGACCTGAATGGGTCCTGACCTAAAATTCTAGGACATTCACATTCCAAGGTGATTAAAATATTAATTGAATGTCAGTTTCCCTTTGGGAAAATGGGAATAATAAGGCTTTGGAATGCATAATTTTTCCAAATTAGAAGCTTAATTAAGTCCAATAAATTAAGGGACCCAAACAAAGTGTGAAATTGTAAAGGGTATACAATTTCCTATGCTATAGTAGCTAAGCACCTATTTTATCCTAGTGTTGCTACAACTATGTTTTACCTCAAACTTTTCCTACACCAAGACTTTCACCTCTAGTGATTTCAATGAATCAAGTATAATGTTGACAGAGGATGCTTCCATACACTATAAATATGTGCTCATAGTAACCAATCAAACCTAATGTTCAATGTGTCATGTTCTATATCTACATCTCGCTAGTGTGGATCCCTCTTCTTGCTTATTTGAAGGGACATCTCCATCTCATTAGCATTAATGATGCCATTATAATTTATCACCATAAGACATTGGGGGTTATGTGTTATGGTAGCATATGTATCTCCCCTGTGGGTGATCTTGATAGAAGAAATAAGATTTCTTGCTAGTGACACTATCATCCAAACACTAGAAAGAACATTAGCAATTTCAGAAAAGGGGTGAAGTGTTATTCTATGTTATTCCTTAGTTCTTTCCTTTGGAAATCTTGATTCTCATGTGTCTTGGGTGTTTATATACACATGTTATGATGGGTGGTCTAAGACTCCACACGAAACCTATCTCTCGTTATGCTCTTAATTAAATATTAAGCTTTGGGAGCTCTTCCAAAGAGGTGGTTTCCTACCTTTTTTCTAAAACCATGCAAGGTTACAATGACATGTTAATTTCCAAATTTATTAGCTCCTATTCTAGTGGACTCGTCACCATTGGTAGTGTGAAGCTTAAGGTTTTTGTGCCATAGAAAAATGGCCCCTTGTCATTTTCATGGCCTTTTAGGTCTTGTTTCATGATGTTTGGTCTATTTTGCTCTGATTTTATGTTGTATTGTGGCTTGAACATGCATATTTAGGTACTAAAATTCAAATAATGACATCTTGTGAAGGTGTTGTGAAGTGTTGTAAAACATTTCTACACTCTTCTAGACTCTATTCATTACAATTCACCTAAAATCACCTTTTCATCATGAAACAAGTCCTATTTTGAAGTGTTGTAAAGTTTTGTAATAAGATTTCACACTTTTCTAGGCTTAATCTCACTATTTAGACCTTTCTTATGCTTTCTTTGACCCCTTTATGCCCTTATAAGCTTTAATTAAGTGTATTTTTGAATGTAAACCCAACAAATAACATTAAATGTGACTTAATTCCTAACACCTATTTTCTGGTCCTAGGTGTGACCCATTCGCCATTGGTAGCGAATGAGTCCCCCTTAGCTCAAAATTCAAAATATTTCAAATTTTCTTTCGGGTTTTTATTCAAAATCACTTGATGTCGGCTTGTGATGAGGTATCAATGGTTTACTAAGGCACAATAATATATAAATAAGTGTTTTTGCATCCATTTCAACCCCCATTCATTCAAACATTCATCAAGCTCACTTATTCACTTATTCAAGCACTTTACATCACCTAATCAAGCATTCATCAAGCATTTTGAAGCATCCATTGACATAACTTAAAATTTTCTTCAACAAGGGTTTGGTAAGTTGATAGCATTTG